>JAQFZW010000280.1:0-76009 GCA_034687055.1 Heteromurus nitidus
AGTTACTTCTGTAATTATTTTACGGCTTGAAGTATTTGATTCTCATCATTTCGAGTTACACAACCTCGTTCATTGATTACATAAGGACATATTAGATTCTTTGTACAGAGGGAATGTTGCGCACAGGTAGAATGGGCATTCTCCCGTTACAACACAAAAGAATCATATCAAGTATTCTTCCATCTTCTCGTGCCAGGCGTGACATATGAAAAAAAATTAATTATTGATCAAAGTATTTCATGAAAAATTGCATATCTGCTTCAATATAAGCTTGCGTTTTTTTATTCTTTTTTTCACTTCATTTCCACTCTTGATGAATACTAATAACTGAAATGAGCGATCATTCGCCTCTCTGTGAGTTATCTTCGTTCTTATAGATTCTCAATTGAAAACTCGTAACGTTTGCTCATTGTTTCACCTATTGCTTCTGAATTGCCTAATATTTTACTATTTATTATCGCGCCTTATGTATTTTCCTACTCCTCCTCACCACGCTCATCTCCTCTACAAAATATTTATGTTGCACTCAACAAAGAGCAAATATGATCTCACGTCTACCTGGATTCCATTTAACATGGTTGCTGAAACCTTGAATTCATTTAAATGAAAAATGATTAATTCACCTTATCTCTCCCCACATTTCTGCTTTTCATAGGCAACTTTTACAGGGTTGATTTGACAGGTTTACCTGAGTGCAAGACATGAACTGAAAATTGTGTACAATACAATATATAGACTCTTTGCACGAAAATGTAATCATGTCACATTACGTTTCATTTCATTACTCGCAAAGTGAGATTCCAAACAAGTGAGGATTTTAAACAAAAGTAGGAGAAAAAATGCTCCGTCTTGATATGATGAACATATGAAACGTGTATATAATATGAGTACATTGGCATCACATATATCTCATGATACTTATTGTATTGCTGATAAGAAAAATGAAATTTTGATCCATGAAATCATTTCTGAAGTAATGAAACTTATTGTTTATGGTGCTCGTCTGACGAGTGGCTATTTTGTACATGGACTTATATTTTCCTGCTGAAATGTGATGTACGTCGTGCCGACAGGCTCCATTAAGTTCTCTAGACTGGCTACACACAACAATTCTCTACTCTACTCAATGGAGGATGGTTTAATGTACTGCGTAGAAAGCAAATCCAATTTTATGATTTTAGCTGATTTTTGTCTACAGCCTGTTTTATCAACCTAAGAATCCGCAATATTTACAAGACTCGTTAGACTTGGCTCGGTAATGTATATTAACGTCGTATTTAGCATAAAATTGCATCAATAGGTGCACATACCTGCATATACGTAGGCATACATGCATATTTTTTAAAACACTTGCTTATAGTTTCTTATGGTACGCAGAAGAAATATGGCATGACCTTAGGATTTATTTTTTCATTTATGTGCTTAGTTAAATGCAATCTCTCTTATGCATTGAAAAGTGATGGAAAAAAATCATTTCCAAACTACATGTTAGTTATTTGGGCGTGCTGACATTAAGCCGCCCACAATAACCGCCTTCTTTATGTCACAAGTCACATAATATTACTTGAGAGCATTGTGTGTGTGCTCTTCTTGTGTGTAAGCTAGAAAAAAAGCTTGATTGAAGATGAGAAGAATCTTCACTGCTCATTTTGAACAGTAGAAGAACCCAAAAAGAACAAAAAACTAAATGAGCAGTCAGCACACACTAAAATGAATGCTGGAGTTAGTATTCGTGATGATATGAAGATGATGAATTGTGATACTTTGTATATCTCTCAGTCAGCCTTTAACAAATACTATTATGATCTATTAAACATCAGCCTTCTGGTCTAGTAGCAACATCATCATCATCCTCATCAAATCCTGTCGTAGAAAAGGTGCAGTAGTGTGTAGCAGTTAATAGTAAAAGTGGTTATGTTACGTTTACTTTTTTTTACACGAAAGACAGGGTCTTCCCTTACTTCTGCCAAATAATGCGAAATATTTGCTTACTTTGGCTAGTGGTGGGTGAACATATATATGAGTACACATATATATAATACGAGAACTTCTCCAATTACCTTGTTAAATTTACAATTTTTAAGTGTATCGTTTCCAACCCTCTTGCTGGCATTGTTTTTTTGAGTACGTGACAACACGCATTTTCATCTGACTCTGAAGTGAGTATTTTTTTGCAGACGAAGTGGTATAATAATGGGTATATGCAAAAGCATGTTCATGACATGTTTATTCGATTTCAAGTTATTAGTCAGGAGGAGCCGAGGAGGATCTCTGGATGATTTTGTGAGTTTATGTTTTTGTGGGATGCGTGGTTAAAATAGTTTACAGCCATGGCTCATTTACTACTGTGTGTAATCCAAAATTACACGGGTTGAACAAAACGATCTCTCGTAATTGGGTTTTGTGAATGTGCGTGCTTTGTGCTCAAGTGTGCCACACAACATCATACTCATACTTCTCAATGAATCAAAAACTCTACCGCAACAACACGGCATTAATGACAAGGTGAGGTTTGCTAATAATTACCATTTATCTTGTAATTCATCATGATATTCTTGGCGCAAGTGTAAAAATTATGTGTATTTAGTTACTAAATTTTAGTAACACATTTACATTTTATGAGTGATAACACCTTTCATTTTGATATTGAAAATTTTTGAAGCTTCAACTTGGCTTCAACGGCGTCAACTTATTGTTTGTTTTCGATGGAGATAGTATTTTGTAACAGATTGTTTGTTTTCGATGGAGATAGTATTTTGTAACAGATTGTTTATCGGCATGCTATTTAAGTTTTTGAAATACTGTGATTATGAATATGTGGATTCATAATTTAAAAAAAATCAATTTCACTCAAAACAATGCATCCAATTCACACATTTGCTAAACACATATGAGTGCTGGTGAATTTTCATATTGGATCTTCGAGAAAATGTCATGCTATACGTTATGTAATTTTTTGGACATCTTACTGATGAGTCTGCAACACTCATTAATTGCCGGCTACAAGACAAACGCCTCACATTTGAGCTGTATTTGGTTTGTGAAACATGGTTTCACACGTCAGCTCCAAGTTGTAATTATCACTTCGAAAGATTAAGTAATTTAATTAGTAATGTAGCTCGCACCAAGTTGGCTGGCTGGCGTCGTGAATGTAGATATGAGGTTGATTTAAATATATGTTTGTCGACAATGCCGACAATAGTCTCTATTTTGGGTAAAGATGCATACAATTACAAACGAGGCTTTCGTATACAGTTATTTATTGTTATTTGTCTTTCCATTATTCATACGTTGTACGGTTTTGTTTTACGCGTTGAAGTGTTTATGTCGTAGTTGTATTCTCGTTGTTGACAAACATCACCTCATAAAAATGCACTACGCATTTAGCACACGAACAAATACACATGAGCTAACATAAATTTTTTCCCCTGAAATTCAATGTGTGAAAATTTTTCACTGTGAGAACTTCACCTTCCTCCTATAATTAAAACTCTAGCGTTGCTTCCAGCGAGATCATAAAAGTATTTAAATATTTCAACATTTTGTGATTGGTCTGAATGTGCAGACCTGTGGTTATGGTTTGTAGTATTTGCTTTCAGTGAAATATTCTCAATTTCTCAAGTTTAACACAAGTTTAATATAGTGACTTTTTATGGTTTATGTATACACTTATATAGTAACAGTGGTACAATTTATAACGCAATGAGCCTTGATGATTTCCTTATAAATCCTTATATATACTAACAAAGAAGTGCATAAAGCTGATATGTGGATTCTTTATGTGAATCCTCAATCTTCAACCCTTTTCGTATTCTGGTTGTTGCGAAATAGAATATGTGTGTGATTGTAGTGAAATGCAGTTCCATGTGGACTATGGACATAATTGGCTAGGCATTATCCACGGCAATTTTCTATACAGAAGGACTCTCGCTTCACGGGAAAATGAACAATTGGAATTGACACAAAGTGAGAGAAGGCAAACAAAGAAATGAAAAGGAGAGAAGGAATTGCTTTTGGTACTATAGGACTTGTGTAGAGACAAGCACTTCTCTCTGCATTCATCCACATTGGGAGACGCGCAGAAAGTTATGACATGGCACTGCTCAAGATGGTGACAATGATGGGAATTCATTGTTATTGTTCATTTGAAATACTCATGGTCTGGCTTGTCATCATTGTCGTCTCTCACAAGAGTATTTTTTTGCATAAGCCACACATTTATTGACATCCTGTAAAGAGCACACCTATGTGATTAAGCTACTCTTCTTTTCTTGAGACACATGAATGACTATGTTTTGAGGGGATCACACAACAGAAGTAATGAACATGGGTTTTTGTATGCAAATATAATTATATTTTGAGTATATATTTTTTACGTTTGATAGAGTTCTAAAAGCTTTGTTGATACTCTTGATACACAGCTTTTTTACGTCTTACAAGATCCCGAAGAAAATGTGCGTACTGTATACATCAAACTAATTTCGCTCATGGTTTTTTGATTTAATGCTTTCCTCTGGGATAATGTACACTTCTGTTTGTGTCCAGTCATGATGTCGATGTTTAGCTGTTGGCTGATTTTACATTTAATGACAGCTTATAGAACGCAAAAGTCCTGGTGGTGGTTGGTGATGAAGAAGTCTTTTTTTCCTGTTCATAATAGCTGCTCGTTGTTAGTTTGTTATACCTGATGATGAGGACGGACGCGGCTTAGCAATACGAACTTTATGTTCTGCTATTTGTGGAAGAAAGACCTTATTAAACATAACTCATAGTTTACTTATTTGGGCTGGTTGATGGACGCTTAAAAATGCAGTTAAGTGTTTCTCCTTTTGATATATAAGGACATCTCCCACAAATCCTTATCTTCCTTCTAGTTTCGTGCACGTATTCCGCCTTGTGTATCACGAACGACTGATGACGACAACTTCGTATGTGTGTACTCTGATGATCAGATGTGTGTTTATATATTATATTATATGAATGAGACTATTTTGCTGGTGATTATTTTTGAGATTTTGTACAAGATTACCTAAGAAAAAGTTGTAATAAGCTCTCCAATGGTTCCATATATTATCCTATGAAGAGCATAGGCGAAAAAAAGTCATAACAAGTGGAGATGAAAGGAGAAGATTCTGTGTTGTTCGTTTCTTAAGTCTGGTACAAATGGATATTCATTCAGTCGGTGTATGGTTGGTGGCTGGGTGGGTTCAACTATACTTTTATTTCATGTATATCCTCAAGTGAAGGATTTTTTGCTATATTCATATATATCGGTTTGCAGTTCATCTTTGCCCTCTGTCCCTGACTGAAAACGTCTTCTCTCTCACTCCTCTGTGTTCTTTTCCAATCTTTCTGCATTTCACATTTTGTGTGAAAAATTTTATATGTACCAATGGTACGATTTGCGTCATTTATTGCATGTGTCTGGTTTATAATCCTGCAATAAGCTCTCATGTATATAGGCCTGTGATGACTTGAGCAAACCTTTCTGTTTAATCTGAAACGTGACTTTTTGGACTTGAACTTGCTATAAGAAATTATGGAACATGAGGAGCGAGTATGGAAGATTAAGTAGTGTGCGCCTGCTCATCTTCGAATGCACAGAAGTTTGCGAAGAGTTGAGAGTTGTGCTGTGTCGTGCTGCATGCGGATGAACTCACACACGTTTGCATACATTGTGCCGCTAATAGTTTACCGAGAAAATCGTCTTGAGTGACTTGACACTGACTCTTTTGACTCGCATAAAAAATTTACTTGTGAGGAGATTATATACAAGCTTTGGTATAAACTGTGAATGAATTGAATTCAGAGAGAGCTTTCTTGGTAATGTACGCAAATGAAACTGTATTTATTCAAAAGATTTTTACTATTTTAAATATTCTTTGTTTATAACCTCACATTTTCTTATTTCAGACATCAAGCGTCATAGATCTTTCCAGTCTACGCTACATCCCTACAATCCATCCCAAGTGAACCCGCCGTCCCCGGCGACATCCGTAAACTTCATTGAGGAGACGTTTTGGGACTATTATGACTATGAAATTGAAAACTCGTCAGATCCCAGTTCGACCCCAAGAAATCTCAGAAGACCTGCACCAGAAAGCTCAGCAGCACCTACTAACCGTCCACCACCGGTCAAAACAAATCCTGAAAGCCGTCGACGAGGAGAGGGCCAGAAGTCCTCAACGCTAGTAGCAATCCGAACAGACTCAAACCGATCCAGTTGTGAGCGAAGTCTCGGTGAAACAATGGACTACGACTGTTCCCTCAAAATGAACCATTACTCTTCTCTTTCAGACACGGAAATAAATGAGACGGGAAAATATGAGGAGAAAGAGAAGAAAGCAGCACATCTTTATTCTACCGGTGGAACACACAGAAGGCACAGTAATATCGAAACAAATCCCGGAAGTCGAGCACAGTACCACTACGCAACAATATCCTCGTCAACAAATCCGTACTTACCAGCCAGTGAATATGTTTATCGACGACGACACGACGAGATGCTCAATGAAGCTCCTCCAAAGCCAGAGAGGAAGTTTAGAAATAGCAAGAGATCGGCAAGCCTGAATGCGTACGATGGACGTAAGCTGTTTTCACCTTTGAGGACGTATTGCGTACTAATGAAGGAAAATATTGAGCCCGGTGTTTCCGCAGCACTGGAGAAAAACAGTAGTATTGAGACAACAAGTGCCAATTTATATACACCACCTTCAGCAGTCGGCTGCTCAAGCGGCCATGATCATCATTCAAGAAACAGGAGCAAACTCAAGATGGAAAGTAGCTCTAGTCCAATAAATTCGACGACTGGATCCAGTGCCATTAGGAACAACTCATCCCCAATTTCCCTAAGCTTTTCCTCCTCAACTCCTCTCAAATTCAATAGCTTACCGAGGGAGAGATATATTCGTATTGAGCGAGAAAGTGGGGATGGTTCTGTCAACACGGAAAAATTCTCTTCACTTCGGCACCCAGCTAGGAAAAGCGAGATTCTCCTGGGAAAAAGTAGTTTAGAGTATAAACAGCGACAACAACAGCAGCAGCAGATCTCTGCAAATCCTTCCGAGATTGGAAACGCCAACAGGGAAAAGAAGAACGTGACAAGAGTGCCAATCGTCAAAGATGACAATGATCAACATTTCTCTCCAATTCGCAATTTCTCATTTACCACAACAGCCCCTTCAAAGAATAAAATTGAGCGATCTCAGTCCTACAAAGAGATCTCATCCTCAAGACCATATCCATATTATCATCAGTATCACCCGCAGCAGTTTCGCGAAACTGCCGGTGATTCTAGAGCAAATAATACAGCATCTGCTTCAAATATCCACACCAGCCACCAGCCCTCAGGCATAAACCATGCCGACAAATCGTCTGCCACGGCTGACCTCAATTTCGTGACTGCCGGAACAAAAGGCTTGCCAACTTTTCGGAACGGAGGGAGAAACCCACCTCCTTCCTCGTTGTCAACATGGAATACACGGGATAAACATGACAGCAGAGGCGGTGGTGGTGGTGATGATGGAAATACACGCCACACGAATCCCAGTGGGTCACGCGATTTTTTCCGATCGGATTTTGACGACGGAAGTGATGTGGTTATTGAGAATTTCATAAAGATTCACAGTAGCAATACTCTTCCGCGTCGAAAGTATCCTCCGAGTACGACACAGATTTCTGCCGCGCCACAAACTGACAATGAGCACATCTATAAAGATAGTGGGAATTCTATCATGAAACCAGCAGATATCAAAGGAGCAGCATCCAGATTGCAACAAGATTCAAGTGACAGTTATCTCCGTCAATGTTCCACTTTCCCACGTGGAGCAAGTTCGAGAAACAAGAAATGCGATGGTGCGGACGGAACAGCAAATCAACCTGAACACTTGCCAAATTACAAAACTCAGGACAATCCTAAAGGTTATCCGAATGTAGAGAAGCTCGACATTTTCTTTCAACCCACTTCATCACCATCTTCATTATCTCCTCAATCCAATGTGCCAAAGCAACATTCCAGCCAAACCATGAGTAAAGGGGCTTCTTCTTCCGAAAGAATATTGCCAATTAGAATGGTTCCACAAACTGGTCCCGGATCCAGTGCAACTCTCCCACTTCCCTACATTAGAAGGAATAAGCAAATGTCCATTGCTCCCACGACAGAAAAGCCATCCTCGCCAGTATCAGTAATGGACAAGTCGAGCAAATCAACCGAGTCTACCGGTCCTTCTATCTCCGAAGTGGAGATGGAAATCGAACGGGATATATATTATCAGAAAACACGGAGTTTGGATAGAGTACGACCTCCTTCCAAGTCAAAGCTTAAGTCTGTGTTAAGCATTGGGAGATCAACATCGGGTGACACGAATACGTCTCGCCACCCTCATTATCCTATGGAAATAGATTATTCAGATTCTCAACCTTACAAAAGCAACAACGCACGGCAGCAGCAGCAACATCATCATCATGAAACCATGTTTTCCATAGATCAACTTGACACAAGCTATGCAAATGGCAGAAGCGCAAGTAGTGGTAAATCTATTCATGTTACAAGTGATCCACTTGAGCCACAACAAATAGTACACCACTCCACTCCACTTGCTCCCATACCTTCCCCAAGACTGAAACGGAAAGCGAAACAAGCACAACAAGACACCACCACCTTCTTATCAGAGAAAGGAAGCTCAGTAAATGCGACTCTTTGCTCTCCAAAAATAAATGGAGATGAAATGAGTACAGGGAATGGTTCTAGGCTTATTGGACCAGGGACAAATTTCGGAAGCAAAAAACTACTTTCCTCATCACCCATTACCGTATCCGCTGCTCGTAAAGCAAATGAGCCAGATCACAGCGATCAACAGAGTCGTGGCATTTCATCGGCAATACAACGGAATGAGCTCGATCCTTCACGTAAAACAAATGTGCCCTCCACCAAATCCAGCTCTAATCCAATTTCATTAGGAAATCCTAGTCTCAATGCCAGCAGTGGTAGCTCCTCGTTGCCAGCCAGTAGTGTATTGAGTCTTACCAAGGAGACTTCAATAAAAACTAATCCGCATCAATTTCATCACTCGCAAATGACACTCAATGGAATGGGTGGTGGTGTGGACGGGGTAGTAAAAAGTGAAACGTCAAGTGGAACAAATCACATTAGTCAACCGTCAACAACTCCAGTTACACCTAATTACTCTAATTCAGACAGCCCTGGAGTCAATTTCATGATCTCTAATTCTGCAACTGCACCAGCATCTGCCCTAAATAATTCTAAATTGGCAGCTGCAATACTTCAATCTGAACTGCAGCATCAACAAGCTTCTGCGTCGTCTTCTCCCAATAAATATTTATCAGAGGTTGGCAATAGGACAAAAGGAGTCCCAATGCATACTCCAGAGCATATCGCGGCGACGTCATACGCGTCTCAACAGAACAAGAAATCTGCATTAGCCACAGCAGATACGAGTAAGGTCGGCGGAGGCAGTGGGAATTTTCATAAAGCAGTTAGGTTTGAGCCTCACGTTATCGCAATGGAGATTGAGTCAGAACAACGTAAATTACAGCAACAGCAGCAAATTGGGGCATCAGCTCCAAATTCACCGTCATCATCGCCAGTGAATAATGTTGGAATTAGCCCAGGTTCATCTGTAGTCAGCAGCAGTCCTGCTGGCATTATGAAAGCTAATTCTGGAAATCATATGCAGAGGCACGGCTCATCATCCTCCGCGAGCAAAGCGAGACAACAGCACTACGTTCATGCGAGCTCATATCTTCCAGTTCTTTATCATTCTTATCACCAACAACAGCACAAATACATCAGAAAGGGGGCCAACGCAAACTCAATTGCTGGAGGATCCACTGGGAAAGGTGGAAAGAAGAGTAAAAAGTATAAGGGATTTGTGGCGAGAGCCATTGCCAAAGTGAAAAGTAAGGCTGCGGCAGCAAGTAATCTGAATAGGAAACAAGGCGATTCGATTCCCACAGTGTACTATCCAGTAGGCAAGGAAGCAACAAAGGGTACCTTCATGCAATACTACAACAACTCATCCAATCCCACTAACACAACATCTCCATCTTCCTCCGTAATCACTTACATAAGTCCTCAGCCACAAACGCAACATCAGCAACCACCTGTGCAGCAACCTCTGGAAGAATCCTCAGCACATCAGGATCAGTATAGTATCCAGCAGAAGGGAGTTGCATCCAGTGTGCCCAGTATTACGGTGAGCCTTTCTTCCGAAAGTTCTACAGTACCTATAAGCAATAATTCCGAGAAAAATATTGCCAGTGATGGCCAGAAACGTGGAAGTGGTAATAAAATCAGTGCAACTCCAACAAAGATTCTTGCAGAATCGCCAGGATTGGAAGGAAAGAGAGGGAGCAGACAACTTGGCGATGGTTCTGTAAAATTCACATCTTCTGGGAGACTGCGTAAAAATTTTCATAAAAATCAAAAGGGGTCGTCATCGGCTCTTGCATCATCATCGTCATTGCCACTCAAAAGTAGTGGCCCCTCAAGAATGGATGGCTATCTTCAAAGTCTTGGTGGTGATGAAGGGTCCTTCCCGTCATCTAACGACAACTTGAATGACGACGACAATGATCCACAAGGCATGCAAATTCCAAATTCATTTCTGTTAGAAAGTGATCAGCTCACTCCTAGCTCAACGTCTTCATCCTCTAGCTCGTTTACATCGAATCTTCAAGAGTCCTACGAACTATTTCATAATCAAACCCTACCTGACAGGGTGCATCAACAAGTGACCGCTACGACTACTGAATTGATGCGTGTCGACGAAAATGAAGACAAGAAAGAAGTGAAGTTTGATAGTTTGGCTCACGACGATGAAGACTCGGATAATGCAAATGATGATTGCGAGGACGAATACGACGACGTTCCCTTCGCATTTAAATCTTTTGATGAAAGTGATTTTGGCGAAGAGGAGGACGGGGAAGCTGATTTCGTATTTTATCCTGCACCTCGCGGTAGCAGTAAGCCTTCAGGAATTACATCTTCGTCAAGCTCCGCTAAGCATCTCATTTATACGGATCGTAAAAAAGCAATTACGACTACAAGCGATCTTACTTCTTCAACAGATGCTGCCTCGCATGCTCCCTTTGGTAGCGGTAATGAGACCACGACGAAGGCAAATAATAATAATATCGCTCCTGCTCAATATTCAGATTCAGCAATTGATAACACCTCAAGAAAAGGGAGCTCTTCAACAGCGTCGACAAGTGAGCCAAAAATGGTTATAGGCATCCCAACTTACCGCTCTCCCAACAAACCTGCAAGGCTAATCAGTTCCCATCATGGAAAATCGCAAGCCTCCATTCCCAATGCCAATCCCACAATAATTTCGCCAACAACTTCGCCATCCAAAGAAAATGTCAAGCAGTCATCCTCATCATTTTCCTCTGCTGCATTAGTATTCAAACAGCCTCACCCACAATCACAGGAATGCACACCACAATCTAATGCAATAAGCGAAGGCGATAATAGCACAAGTATTATTCAAGCTTCTTCGTTCAGCAGCATGCATAAGGATTCCTCTCGTGAGGAACCAAGTCTTAAAAGTACACCATCCGAAGACATCACTCATCATCCTTCACATGAAAGCAAAGGATTATTATTGTCTCCTCCTCAGCATCGAAACCAACCAGGGAAGGTTCGTCAACAACATCACAAGAATGAGAATCAGGTGGATGCAGTGGTGGTCGAGGAGCTACAAAAATCACAACATTCACATGCATTTTTTGCTCCTACTAACCAGGGTACGAACACCACCACTACGAGACATAATGAGAATGAAGCCATTACTACTTCTGCTGCTCTGCGTGGTCGTGGTCCTGAACATGAAAGGATTGATCATGATGATGATCATGATGACGACTATGACGAAGACACCTGCTCCTTGCAAAAGAAGGATGTGCATCGCAATGTTGGTGTTGCAGCAGCTCCTAGCGTCACGAATAGCGTAGATGTTGCTGAATCACGTAGAAATGAAAGGGTTACATGCGCAGTTCGTACGAGCAATCCTCACGATGCTCAGGATGCTCTCAAGATTGCTACATCAGAGGAGCTTGGGGGAATTGCTTCAGTAACCACGTCAAGGAACAGTACTGGGCCACTCTGTAACAGTACAGTTCATGAAAATCCTCTCAAAAAGAATGAAGGTAGGTTGACTGACCTAACTTCTAGTACAATAAGCAGTAGTGGGCCCCATCATCATCATCAACAGCAGCACCTCCAATTAGCAAGGCGAGAGAAAAAAGTGGAGGAGAGGAGTGAACATCATCAACATGACGATGATGATGATGAAGAAGAAGAGGGCCTTCGATATGGTGCAAGTACAAATGTAAAACATCCTAAGGATCCTCCTAACATTACAAGGAGCATCAATGAGAGTGGTACTAGTACTAGTAGTGCTGGTGGGGCACCTCAGGCAAATAAGGTATTGAGTTTAAAAAATAATAGTAACTTGAATAGTTCCTTACAATTTGAAGAAGAAGACGAGGAGCAGGCACGAACTTCATGGACTTCGAACAGTAAGAAACCTAGTATTCCTATTCCTTGCACGAAAAGGAAGAATCATAATACCGTGACCAATAACCACAAAGATGCTGAAAGGTTGAAGAGATTGGAAGTTGTGAAAAGGCAGCAAAAGATTTCAACTACAACTGCAACTTCTGCAAAGGACTTCAAAAATAATATATCTGCAATCCTTGATCATCCTCCTCCTTGTGGTAGCAATATTAACGATGACGTATTTGCTCGAGAAACAACACAATCTCCAACAGCTTCTTCCTCCAACTCGAACGAGCAGCCAAATTCTTTGGAAACGGAGTGTGCGAATGATCAAAGTTTTCTGAGTGAGTCTGAGGTTCAAAGTTGTGGCAAGAGTCCCAGTCCAAGTCCACGGGTTCGAGGGAGGAATAAAGGCCACGGTGGAGCTCGCCTCCTTCCAAAGTTCCAAACTGGAAAGTATTCCGGCGGGAAAGGTGGGCACAGTGAAGAAGAGGAAGAAGACTCCAGCCACCTGTTGAACCTGGAGCACGCGAGAAGCTTAGAGAAACAAAGTAAAAGTTTGCCCGCATCAGAATCTCTGCAGAAGAGCAAGAGCAGGGATCAAAAGGATCGCAGTCCCCTCATCTTCCCTGATTCTGGCCCGGTTGGAATGTCCATACTCCCTCCACAACAACATCCAGCAGCTGCTCCAACATCTGCTAGTGAGACCACAAACTACAATAATGGTAAATTTAAAAGTCGAGTCCTTCTGAACTCGGACGACTTGGAGGATGACGACGAGCTGTCCAATGCGGTGGCAGAGGCCGTCAGCAGCAGTGGGGCTAATAAAGTGGTTAGTAGTAGCCCAAGAGTTCCAGGGAAGAAGAATATAACCACTGTGGAAATCAGTGGAGATGTTGGGATCGTTTCCAGTAATTTGCATGATGTGGCCAATTCGCCAGTCAGAGGAACGCCCCCTTCCTTTGACACGAGTAGTAATAATAACACAAGTATTAGCCACAGACACGGAGCACATGTTTCCAACGACCATCTCCAGTCTTCCGGGCTGAGTTTGATTCAGCAACCAACTTTAGTTGGTTCGGAGGAAAGCTCTTCAGACGACTCCCTGGAGGACAGCAACTTCCCTCCAAATGAGAAACGAATAGAGCCAAAAATAAAAGCGAAATTAGTGGACGACGTCCAAGACAATTTAATTGACGTGGGTAGTAGTGTTAGTGCAAATGGCAGCTCTAGTGGTGACAATGACACTGAAAAGACAACGACAAGTGATGATAACTCGTCTGATTGGCAGTCTGAGAGTACAAACACGGTGATATTCCGTGGCAATAAAACATTTAACAAGAACGGGGAACTACATGATAACGATGGTGGTAGTGACTTCATTTCATCCTTGTACTATCCTCCTAATCCTAGTTATCTAGACCCGGAAATACAGATAAATAACATTACAGTTGGTGCGGCTGATAATGGGGACGACAACGGAAGTTGTGTAATAACGTCTACCTCGACCCTACCCCCCAGTAGCAATAATTCCTATAGTGCAAGTGCCACCTCAGAAAGCTCACAAATCTCGAGCAGTAAAGCATCTCCAAGTGGCACAGTGAATGTAGGCTACAAAGCCAACAAAGTGAGTAAAGTTAGCACGGATCTTATCATTGGAATAAAAAAGTCATCAACCGATAAGGCACGTAGTGGTGCTACGACGCATGCGCATGATAGTGGTGGTGCAGGAGTAAACACGCATCAACAGAGCACACAACAACAAGTTAAGGTTGGCTCAAAACGTAAGTTTGATAAGAACAATGATGTCAGCAGTAGCTCATCCTGCTCCTCTGCCACTGATTCATCCGACGAATTGGGCAAATCCAATGAAACGTTGACAGACATTCCTGAAGCAAGGGACTCGGACCAGCAGATTTCTCATCATCAGCATCATCATCGCATTCCAGGGGACGAAGAACGAGATCATTTGGAGGTGGAGATGGTTATGCACCAGGAGAAAAAAGTGGTGAGTAGTGGTGATAATCCTCATTACTTACCTAACAATTCAAAATCCCTCCATCAACGGAGGGAAAGTCCAGAGGGACAAGAACAAGAAGTACCTGATCAATCAAGCTCGGAAAAGGACGGGAAAATTGCTCATTCGGAGAAGGCTGCGGGGACAACGACGACTTCAAAAGGAGTGCTTAGTGACAAGGCCAACACTGTACCAAATGTAAAGGAGGATAAAATGGAGGAGAGGACAAGTGGTGAACAAGGGAAAGGAAAGAAACATGGAAAGTCGTCCTCTTCAAAAGGCAGCATCAGCAAAGAGATAATTTTACAGAATGCACTCAGTCAGATTCCGTCGAGGTCTTCGCCGGACGGTGCTGATGCAGATAGATCTGATAAAGATGTTACCCCAGAACCTGAAGTTGAGTCGCCAACGCCTACCGGTGTTGTTGATAGCTTTGATGTTACCTCCGACGAGGACAGTTGGGTGGAGGAGATCTTATTCGAAGATGAGGATGACACATCCTTTGAAGAAGCAGTAAAGAAACTTCCCCCACCTCTGGATCTGACTTTGCATACGATCGTAGAGGAGTCATGTGAGGAGTCCGAGGCTGAGAATAGTGGAAACTTTTATCAGCCTTCCACCAGTGGAATAGGGACGGGTCAAAAGAACCTGTCGCTGAGCCAGTCAGAAAGCAATGCGAATGAACTTGAAAAGTATTTTAACTTTGGCATTTACAACGACCACTCTGGTACAAAACACAATAGTTTACCACACGAAGAGTCAGAGTTTTCGGATACATTTAGCGAATCCAGTTTCTCCCTCCAAGAAGATGACTTTGATAATGGCACAGAGGGTCTTATGGACCCTGCTGAGCTGGCTTCCACCCGACTGGAAAAATATTTCTATAATTTGGGCGTTCCCCAATCCATGATGAATCCTATGGGCATGAGTGGAACATTAATTAACCAGCATCATCACCACAATGCAGATTCAGACTCTGTGGGATCTGAATCAGATTCCGACAACAGTGTGTTGGAGAAGCGGAAAAAGGTTCTGAAGCATCACCGACGATCGGCGGACTTTGATGAGGAATTTGGTGATAAGGTCTCCGACGAGGAAGACAGCTTCGGTTTTGGCCAAGATGGTTTTGACACAATTAAGAAGACAGCGAGAAAAACGAAAAAGTCTGGAAGTGAAGGAAGCATTTCAAGTGAGAATGCGTCCACCTCCGCCAATCCGAATTTTTCAGGGATGGGAGGAGAAAATATGGAGAATTATGGAAATCCATCTGCTGTCTATGAAAATAAAAGTCCGAAAACATTGAAAAAGTCTGATTCTGAGTCTACCTCGAAAACATCATCGAATCCGTCCGGCAACGATAAGCCTGTGATAAAAGTGAATCGAAGCAATAGTTTTACCTGGAGTTCTGATGAAGAAGTAAATATAATGATGTCGAAATTAAGGCAGCTTATTAAGAATCTTATTAAGTCGAAGGCCGACGCTAGCAGTAATCATGCTGCCCAGACAGGTGCTGGTGGTGACTCCACTTCAGACGCTGGAAGTAGTGGTAATAACAAAGATAAGCAACTAGTCTACTTAGAAAATGAACTGATACGGCTTATGAAAACGGACAATTTAAAGAATATCGTCGAGTATTTAAGTTCAGAGGAAAGTGACGTAGATGACGTTTACAAATTCATCAAAGTTGTCAACTCGTCGGGAAGCACTCCCGTGGATCTAAGCGATCTAGGGGATCTGGGAGACTTGGACATAGACGATCCAAACCTGCTAGAAAATCTTCAGTCGACAATGCAACTCCAACAGGATGGAACTGTGCCTGGTTCACCAAAAAGTAGCCCGGCACTTTTGGCCAAGGTCATGCATCATATTGGAAACAGGTTAAACATGTGGATGAAAGATGAAGGAAACCTGGAAGATGATAACAATGATGACAGTGTCACCATCAAATGTGCTCCCAGCGTCAGTTCAGATTTGAATGAAGACAGATTTAGCTGGAAGGGCAGTTTTGAATCTGCTCTTGCGGCCAAGAGGCAGAGCGTTGGCTCAACAGATTCCATTTCCAGTTCGGATTATGGCCCGGACAAGTAAGCTTTACAAATAAATATTAAAATTACAGGAACTTTCTAAATTAAGAATGAACACATTACAATAAATTTGTCACAATTTTCTAGGTCGATGCTTCGATCTTCGTCCCTCCACCACCTCACCGCTTCTCAACCAATCGAGGAAAACAGGGAAGAAGAGGAGCCCAGTTCTTCATTACCGAGAATGACTAACCTGTGCAACTCTTTGCCAAGGTTGAATCAACCAAACAATCCTGCAATATCACGTGCTCACAGTTTGGTAATGACGGGAAAGAATGAGCAACCAGGGACGGAAAGTTACCCAATAAGTATCTCTGGTCCAGTAAAATCTGCTCGGTATAGACCTCCTGGTTTTAACCCGAGCATGAAGGCAAAGCGTGTTGATACCGAAGAGAAAGCTAGTCCGGCCATTTTGAGTCAATCCACTCCAGTTCTTACCCAAGATCCAGCCATTTTGAGGGTAACATAAAATCTAATGCTGAGAATTTCAAGTAGTAAATTGACTCTTGCAATTTTATATTGTTATTCAATCTTGGTATGATTTTTTTTGTAGAATCGGAGCGATTCTATGGGCAGCATATTCCACGACGTAAAACCAATGATTAGCGTGAAGGGACAAGTAGAATTTGGATTACAGTACAATTACAAGCTGGCATGCTTAGAGGTCAAAGTTGTTGGATGTAGAGATCTTGCTGCTGCTGATACCAAAAGAAATCGTTCAGATCCGTATGTCTTTTGTATAATTATAACAAGCGCATTAGGATATTTGTAGTACCCATCATGTAATCATTTATGTGATTTTATTTTCCAGGTATGTAAAAGCTTATCTGTTACCTGACAAATCAAAAGCTGGAAAGCGTAAAACAAAGACAAAGAAGAACACTTTCAGTCCTGCTTTTGACGAAGTTTTGAAGGTAGTTTTTTATTCATTTTGTTGGAGTTCACCTTCGGGACTTTAACTTCATGTTAACGTATAATTTTTTGTTCAACGTTACAGTTTCCCCTTACTCTCTCGGATCTACAAAATAGAACATTATGGCTTAGTGTATGGCACAGCGACATGTTTGGAAAGAACGAGTTCCTTGGAGAGGTTCTTGTAAATTTGAAGGATATGGTATTTGATGATCCGAATCCTTCCTGGTGGGATCTTCAAGAGATGGTATGTAAACTCATGTCTTTAATCAATTTTATAATAATATTTTGAAAACGTTTTCTATATGCTCATGCTATCGGATATTATGTTTTTATAGTCTGGCCAGGTGGAAGACATGCCAAAAGGAGATATCGTAATTGCTCTGAAATGGCAACCAAAGACTGACAGCACAGGCAACTTGTCTGTTTTGGTAAAAGAAGCGAAGAATCTTGTTCCCGTTAAGAACGGAAGCCCGTCAACCTTTGTTAAATGGTAAAGAAGGGTTCTCCTTGACTGATTTATCTCAATATATGCTACTGTAATGTCATGTAAATGCTGAAAGTATTATTGATCTTATCAGTATTGCTCATTTACTATATACAAACGTACACTTATTATGTAGTTTATTGAAAGAGATATGCATGTAGAAAATTGTAAAATAATGTATGAAATGTACATTTAATTCTCCTTTAGTGAAAGCTCTCTTTCAAATTCTTAATGGTGTGCTCGGAGCATTTGGTTGCCAGTTCTCATCGGTGGATGAATAATTATTCTGTTATATATTTTTCTTCCTTCTTTCTATGTTATAGACAATAGCTTCAACTGGCCAGAAACGTTGCATAGTTTTTTTTGGTCAGACACGTGTATATTTTTTCAAAAATATTTTTAGCTCGGTTTTGGTAAGTCATCATAAGCATATTGTTCTTCTTTCCTCTTTTTGCATGTGGGTGAACTCACAAACTGATTCTATTTTGTTGCATAACACACTGTTGCTTCTCCTTATGGGCTTCCTCTTTGTCTGCTTGATAACTCTTTGCAAGCTACAAGTATCTGTAATTTTCTTCAGTTGATGCTATGATTTTCCTTGGTGCATTGCAAAATATAGTATTTTTCAATTAATAATTGGGTATTATAAGCATGGTGCATTCTTTTACTTGTTAGTTATCCAATTCTTTGATAATGTAGTGAGTAGAAATTTATGTACAAATGTAGTGTAGTTCTCGTTGGCGTGCATAATGTATGGCTCGTGATTCCTCTTCAAATTACCATTTGTTACTTAATGTTTCTGTCGAAAGTTGTTAACGTGTTGGATGGTCCAGCCAAAACTGTACCGTATAACAATACTTACATGTTTTCTAGGAAGTCCTTCTCTACGCAATTTTTTTACAATAAATGTTGTTTATGTTTTCAGTGCTTTGCTTTCTGAGAGAACGAGAAAACAGAAGACATCCATTTGGTATGTTCATTTAAACTTTTAAAAATAGCTTAAATCATTGAACATTTGTTAGCAGAATTAATGCAATGATTGCGTTTGTTGTTTAGTCGAAGAAATTTCAATCCAATCTGGAATCAAACCTTGCTGTTTGAGGACGTGGATGATGACGGAGTTGAAATCACGATTTGGAATCATGATTTGCTTGCCAGCCACGACCTTATCGGCACTGTTCGACTCGAATATGATAATCCATTATGGGAGTCCATGATTTCACGGCCTTCATTTTGGGTGGAAGGAGGGCTTAAACTGAGCTAAAATATTATTTTAAGTTATATATAATTCAGTGTTAGATTATATTTACTGTTCAACCAGTAGCATCGAAGTTTTGAAAGTGATATTACTTATATTCGTATTGTATAGGAATTTACACATTTTCTAACACGAATAATTTTTGTAATATCATACATATATGCTTTGAAGATAAGATTCGACTTTATACATGTCGTTTTTGTTAGTGTTATCACGAAATGTGGTTAACAATTTTCATATAACCGAGTGTAATTTCTTGCAACGTAACTACTTATATATCCATACACCACATTGTATTTCTATCATATTACATTACAGTACGAATTTTAGTAATGCAATTAACAAATTTACTACTTTCACATAGATTTTTGTACCGTGTAAATACAGTTTGAAGAATTGACTAAAAAGTGTTATATTATAAACTTATACATTATATTAATTAGTTCTAATATATTCGACGTTGCGATATTTAATATATATATTTTATAAAAAAGAACCACACAGGACCTTAAACAGACGATAACTCCATTAGATCGTACGTTAGAATATTTAATTTTTAGCGTAGTGCAGCAAATATTCGTTTCTTAACACGTTTTAGTTCGTGATCATTGTTGATCATTCAATTTTTGATGCAAATTCCTGCATTTTACTCATAAGCAATAATGTATTTTCAGTTAAGTTTGAAGGTAAAGTACTTTTATACTTATCAAACGTTGGAACGTGTTTCGTTTCAATATAACAAAACGGTTTTCGTACACGTCTACAATAAAGTCGTAAAATGAAGAAAAGTGCTATGAAATGTTTTAATTATTTCGGATTTCATATATGCGAATTCCCTACCGAGAAGATCTTGGCTTCCTTGAAGGATGGGTGCTGACTATAATTGGGTTTCTTACAAAATGCTACATACTTCAAGAACTTCTCATTTTAAAACAGGTCTTTCTCTTCAACCATCAACAAAGAATTAAAAAGTAATCAAGTGTTGCATTCAAGCAGAAATCTTAAAAATATGGTATAAACTTTGTCCCTCAATTGCGACCAATTAATTAGTGAGTACGCAGCAATAGCTTATTTCGTGATTACTGGATGATTAACGTTTACGCAGAACGCATTCTTCGACTTCCGACCTCACACAAACTGGTTGTCCTCAAGCTTTGGTTTCAGGATGCAGTTTCAGTTTGTTTGTCGCTCATATCGTTAAATCCTCTTCAGAACTTTTTCTCGCCTCTTGACACGAGAGTTTTGAGACTACGAAAGAAATGCATTGCACAACTCCAACAAAAATATCTTCCGAGAGTATATCAAAGTTAATCTCTTTCCCATAAAAATTGTGAATGAAGTACTTCTCGTATCCCCATCCCCTCTTCATAACAATTCACAGTTCTCAAAAGTTTTGCAACTTTAAATTTTTTCCTTTTCAGAATTCCGTGGAGTTTCTTGTGGGATAAAACTATCAAGTTTAAAAAAGGCTTTCTGACGAATAAATGAAAAGTAAATAGGAAGTTGAATACTGAATACGTTTTGTAAAGTCTCGTCATTTATATTTGATGACTGTTTGTAATACTTTTAAATGAACAATTTGCTACTATTTTGTCAGCACGCTAAAAAGTCGACGAGATATGCATATCCCCTCTTCAACATAATGAGTCTCCTCTTTTCTTTGCAAACATATTGTCGCAGTAAAACGAACGACAAGCATTTTATTACGCCATCTTTATTTGATTTCAATCCCACCTTCGAAGAGACACCCCCCGCTTTCAGAACGTTTGATATGTATAAATGGAAACGCTATATTTTTGACGTCATAAAAAAGACACCCACCACCACCACACCACATCCCATATACAACATTATAATTTGCTGCATGTATACCCTTTATAGAAGAACAATATAGAGACAATGACAGGGAAAAACGAGTAAAGGAAAAGGGGAGGAGGACCACACCGCTGTTTTAGTAAGAGAAGCAGCATCTCATTGTTTCCACTACATTGCCCATTATGGTCACTAGAAAGAAATTTCAGTGTGCCTTTTCACTTTGAGAGACGGATGTAAGTATTCACCAAGCTGCTTTTTCTTCGGAACCATACCGTCATCCTGATGTTACATAACTTGTCCCCCAAAACGGAACCCTTTTTTCCTCTTCCAAAATAGAAGGCCAATATATGAGAGGAGATGCTGGTGCTGGGTCCTCTCTACTTTCTCACTTGTGTGCATCTCCTTTTCCTATGCTTCTCTTTTCACAGTTCTCCAGTTTCCCCAATATCCTTAATAAAAGTCACATTCCACCTTCACCAGCCGGAAACTGGGATCTATTCTTGGGAGGAGAAGGAGAGGAAGTCGTACACTGTACTTTTTCCTTTCTTCAGAGAATTCCATAATTTTTAACCCCACTCACTCAGTCGGTGGGGAAAAGTATAAGCGGAGCGAGTGAAGCCAAGCAGGAGAGTATCCGAAATTCAAACAAGCAAAATATGTAGGAAAAAACTGAAGTTTTTTGATGTTAATGCTGGCGATCTCGGAGTAAAATCTTTCTCCGTTTTAAAGATGTAAAGCTGGAGCTTTCTTCTCCGTACGAATGTAAGTATATATACATTTCACCCAAGAAGCTCATTATAATCCCCGAAAAAAGCCATTCCAAGTACAAGAAAGTTGTATATATACTTATTCAAAGAAAAGGAGAAAGTATTATCACAGTCAGTTTACTTTATACTTATTATAAGCACATTACTTTTACAACTATTACCATCCTCTTCTTCTTCTTCTTCTTCTCCCAATCCTCAGCACACGAAAAGTCAACAATATATTTCAGTGGAAAAGGGAGAAAGCAAAAAAGGGGTTGCAAGATGGAAACAAGAGACATTTTCTTTTTCTTCGTAGAATAAATATACCCTGGCATTGTTTGAATGGTGCATACAGCGATCACCGATCTCTTTAAAAATAGAGATGCAAGCATAATGGCAATAGTGTTACGTTAGAACATAAGGACAATATTTTCATGCCACATGGAATGGTAGAAAATTGTCGGAAATCGTTTCTCTTCTGAAGCCAACCTATTCCTTGGCGTGAGCTTTGTCGTCTTCCGAAGAAAACCCCGGTGTGTGTCCTAAGAAAAAAACATTGGGTTCGTTATGACCGGTTGAAGGTTTTTATCGTATTTTTTCCACTGTCTTGTGCGGAATAACTGATAGTTTGTCACGAGAACCTCGTAAGAAAAAACAGTATTTATATTCTTGGGAGTTTTACGTATTATTCTTGCGTGTAATTCGCCGTGTGTGTGTAGTAATAACTTTGGGACACCGAAAGCGACTCTCTTATTATGAAATGTTTGCAAAACATTTGTGAAGATGTCTACTGGATTTCAGAAAGAATGGTTTTTTGTTCTTGGCATTCAAGTCGGAAGGATGTAATGCATCTCTTTCATTTTTTTTGGTATGTTTCGGGGGATATAAAATAGTAGACGAGTTGACAATCCAAGAAAATGCAAGGATAAAAAGATATTCGCTTTTACTGGTTGCATATTGCGTTAAGATTAGGAAATGTACGTTTTTCTCGAAAAAAATGCGTGCACTTATTCATACCGGATCATATAAACCGTGAATAAGTCGCTTCTTCAAGGAATCCCACAATCCTGGCGGAAAAAATTCTTTCATGTGCATAATAATGATAATGGTAATGTAATTCTTGATGCAATTATAATAAATATTACGATCCTGCGATGCAGTCAAATTTGCCCAAAATTGCTTTTTTGAGTAAGCACAGGGGGTAGTTTTTTTCACTGCGTGGGCATCTTTTTCCCTGGATGGAATATGAAATGCTTTTTTATGCAAACTTTAAAGGATTACCTTCACCATTTTGTGGGTCTTATCGGGAGGGCTTGAGGGAGTCGTTCTACCTTGAAAAATCAAGTGGGCGCAAAGAGAGAAAAACGATGCGAATGTGGATTTCTTATATTGCTTCTGGTGTAATTTGGGAAAGCTTGAGGGTGAATTCAAACGCATCATAAAAATGATATCATCTTGCTCACTTTCAAGTTCAAGGGTAGATGTATCTTGAATGGTCTGGAATTAGAATAAGGCTCGTTCGTTTTCCATTCATAATGGGCATACATTCGGTGTTAAATAATATTTAAATTTTTGCACGTGAATCGTAATTTTTTATAGTTTAGGGTTATAGTAAACTTTTAAATGAGAACCGTGACGGAGCGCTTTAAAACTAAAGCTGGAACTTAATATATATGACTTCCGAATTGTCGTGCAAATAAAAACCTGTTGTGATATTTGTGCTCAATATGGTTTTAAAGATTTTTGGTCGGAATCAAAACACAACATATTTACGTATATACTCTTCCAATAAGTATGGATCTTTACAAATTTCAAATAGCTCGACTCGTAAAATTGAACCTAAATATAACTTAATTCCTAACGCTGCAGTCATTACGTTTGGTTGAACAGGATCCTCAGGTACCTGCCTCGTTGTTTCACACGAACACATTGAATTTTTGAGGAGGAAATTACTTTACCAGGCTAACTAGAAAGCATATTAATTTACAGGAACCGGAAAGTTTTTCCGAAACACTTCCTACTCAACTCCATAACTTTATACCATGCAAAATGTATAGAGATACACGGATACGACGAAAGTTTGTTCATACAACTTTTATTAAAAGAAATAAAATATTAACCATTCATCACCACCTACTTTGTGAAACTTGGTAAATCATAAAAATATGAATCTTAGACGAACTGTGAAAAGTTGTAACAGGATAGACATATATTTTCATGTATTATGTAACACATAATATACGAGTACTTCCATTTCTGGAATAAATGTGCCTATGAATATATACGATTTTATGTCGATATATGTAGAAGAGCGCTCTTGAGGCTCATCACGGAAAATGATGAAATATTACAATAACGCTTCACTTCCTCTTGTTCGAAAATTTGCTTTCTTTCTCCCTTTCCTACTGTCTCTGGAGATGCAGCATGTATAGCGTTGTAGCATCGGGTTCTCAGGTCTCCGTTCGTCTTTCACCATAACTTCGTTCAAGCGACTCCAGGCAATCAAATGGATCACCGAAGCTTGCAATTTGGATGTGAAAATTTGTACATGTACGTATACAATTTCAAAAATAGTGAGAAGTTTTCAGTTAAAAAGTTTGGATAGGGATAAATGGAATGGAGTAGTACGTGGAAGTTTGTATGCAAGATTCCGGAGAAAACTTAGCTTGTAAATTATTCCAGCTCTAGTTAATAAACCGGAAATTTGAAGTATGTGGGAACGTGTTTTTCTTATTCGTCTTACTTGTACTTCGATACATGTATTACTTAATACCATCTCATTTAAGCTTGCAGGATAAGTGTCTTCCGTCTTTCACTTTCTTTAGAAACAATATTTTGCTTTTCCACTTTTTACTGCACATTTCATGGATCAAAGTTCATCGTCTTCTTCTCACTTCCCTTCCGCGAAAACTTCATCTGCCTGCCTACATCAATTCTTCGCATTCCAGAACGTACTTCTACATACAAGGATTCCATATTCTCAATACAATGCTTTGGTTCATTTTCACATTTCTCCAAGATCTAACGTATGCGTTGTGTATGATCCCAAAAGTTAAGCGAATATTTTCGATTATGTACCCCAAGAGTGCCTAGTCTCAAGAATATAATCTCAACTTCCGAGAAATGGCTGTCGTGGTTTTACGATGCATTTAACTTCAGATTAGTTCATCTGAGATTAATTGCATGGCGAAAAGTAATTGACAACTTGTGCGTGTATCTTCTGGAGCATGATTCTTCAGTAACTGGTATGAATACATGGCGCAAGAGATACATGTTAATAGTTATGTATGTAAAAAGTTAATAAGATCAGAAATTTTGCATTCATCAAGAAGAAAGTTTTTGAGCAGTCTTTCCTCTAGAATTTTTTTTAGTTATGTCAAGGATTCTTCAAATGAAGGATGCTTTAATTCGATGTGAAAATCTAATGTAATACATCTTGTGATTTGGAAAATAACTTCTGCAGTACTGAAGTTAGCTCATTCGAAATTTGAGTAGTCTTCAAAACACGTGAAAATACATTTGGAGAGAAAAGTTTTCAAAAACAATACTGGCGTATTATGCATTTATTTTGATTTCAATAATTTTTTAGAATTTCGTCTTATATCCATTGATTTGTGAAATCCCTTCATTGGAGTTCTTGCTTTTTAGGAATCTGGTTTGTGTTAATGATTACTCACAGTTCAAAGTTGTGGTTGAAGTTGAAGCACTGGTATTGTGAATTGACAGCTACAATGACATTTTCTCTATACGTGGCGGTTTGAATTAGATTTTTAGTCGATTTCAAGCTGCCCTTAAGTCGTATACTTTCGTTGCATTAGTCCCATATACAATTTA
This sequence comes from Heteromurus nitidus, assembly GCA_034687055.1. Taxonomy (NCBI): domain Eukaryota; kingdom Metazoa; phylum Arthropoda; class Collembola; order Entomobryomorpha; family Entomobryidae; genus Heteromurus; species Heteromurus nitidus. Next base: position 25,674 of record JAQFZW010000280.1, read on the forward strand.
GTAGTTCATTTCGCCATTATAAATTAAAATATTTGATAAATTAATTTAAATTATTGGCAAATACCTCGCCAGGAAATGCAGCAGTTACAGCCAGAAAACCTTCGTTTATAGATACCACGGTTTAAATTATGAAATTAGTGATTAACGTTTGAATTGTATATTATGGTAATAGCCAAACGGGAAGTTTGAAAGTAGATTCATTCATGACTTCATGAGCAACCGAAGACCAATCCAACATCCTATCATCTCTCACACATAATCTCTCCTTGAATGCGATGCATGAAGTTGTGGGAGAAGCATTAAAGCTCTAACTAATACATCTCACAAAATACACCTGAGGTATTGAGGTATTCATGTTATGCATTACCAACACTAACATCAAACAATTTGGCAAACTCTTGTGTGCAGGTGGGAATTATATTTATACTGTTAGACCTGGTAGAGTTTGAGTATATGCGTAACGTGCAATGTAGAGATGAGTATTTACAACATTCACCATTTATCAAACCAGGTGGAAGCAGGAACTAGAAATTGATTTTTAGAATTTATATTTTTTGCCTTCAACTAGTATGGTCTCAAAATGTGTACCAATTCTTTCGTAACTAAAGAATTTCTAGAACATATATTTCAACTAAAAGTAGGTTCCTTTCTATGCGAAGTAGGAACAAAACCTGGTGACAATTACTTGAGCACCATTACCAATGTGCAAGTAAACCTGATTGGAAAGGATGGCAAAACTAGTGTGGAACACATTCTTGTGAAAGCCTACCCCGAAAACAAGGGCCAAAGGGAGTTCCTAGACAGTAGCGGCTTATTTGCTACAGAGTATTTAGTATATGACGAATTTCTTCCAGCTCTAAACAAAATCGCTGACGAAGCCAACAATAAAATTGATGGACGGTCTGAAGCAATAGGAGTGAACAGTGCCAAATTTTATGGAGGGAATATTATTGGCTTAGGCAGATGTATACACAAATCTTAACTCAATTAGTAACATTTTCTCAAAATGTCAAGAAGTTCTTAAGCGCAGCTTAAAAGTTGGCTATAATCTATAATACTTTAATTTCAGCCTCGGCTCTTTTTGAAACCGAGCCATGGATATCCGAAAACTTTATTATTCTAAAAGATCTCAGGCCGGACGGATTTAAAATGCTGGATCGTCTTGAGGGTCTCAATGTGGAGCAGTGCTTACTGACAATGGGACAACTTGCCAATCTTCATGCTCTTAGCTGGATTTACAAGCAACGAAACCAACTCGATTATTTGGTGACCAGACATTCTTACTTGAAGGACGCTATGTACAGGGAAGGCTACGACGATGGTTGGCGGGGTGTCGTTGAAAACTTCAACAAAAACGCGTTGGAAGTCATTCGTGAGGAATTTGGCGAAAGTTCTGAGATATTTCTCAGACTGCAAGCTTTGTTTGCACGAGATACTATTGCCATTTTGAGGATGTATCTGAGTGGAAAGGGAGTCGATGAGATTGAAGCCGAACAACTTTTAAGAGTTCCACCTCAGGATCCGCTGACTTTAAAAGGTTACCTGGTTTTCAAAGCGTATTTATTCAGGTGCGTGAGCAACCTTAAACTTTTTCTTTGCACCATGTCTTTTCAGAACCTTGGTTGGTTGCAACACATGGAGACTGCTGGATCAACAATTTACTCTTTACATTTGCAAATTCGGATATGAAGAAACCCACCAGCGTGGTCTTCGTTGATCAACAAGTGTTTCGGGAAGCGTGCTTAACAACGGACTTGACGCACTTCATCTACTCCAGTGCGAGACCGTTTCTGAGAAAGGAGCGTGTAGACCTGCTTTTGCAAACCTATTTCAACAAATTTGTCGAGATTTGCGACGTTCTGAATGAGAGACTGCCGGAAGGGTTCACGTACGACAATTTGATGAGGAGGTGGAGACGGGCGAGGGTTTTCGCATTGCTGATGTCAATTGTATTTATTTCCTTTTTGTATAAGCCGACAGACACGGAATCAGAGAAATCTAATAAAACTGAGGAAGTTGGTGTAGACGACAATGCGACAAGTAGTAGTACCAATGTACCAGACGCTTACGCAGGTGTTCTTGGAGGAACTAAAAATAATATCGAATGGAGAAAAGCAATAATTGAAACTGTTCTAGCAGAGTATGAGGATGGTGTGTTGTGACATTCCTTTTTGTGTTCACAAAATTAATGTTAATAGAAGTAAATGGAAATTGCTTCATTGCTTGTAATTTCGACATCTTGAAAATAATAAAACAACAACAAAAGCACATTCGGATCCTTGCGCAGTAAGAAACGCTATAACTTTTATTTGATGAATAAATTTCAGCACTCATTTATTTACTGTGTATTTGTATCAAAGGAAATAATTTAATTACGCATTATCCATCCTAGTAGAATTAATTTTTCAAAATTCATATCTCTCAACTCAACCGCACCTCACATTCAGTCACAGTTACATACTTATGAGTGCACCACATACTCTAAACCATACGACTGCTTCTAAGAAAAGGATTCTGACCTAGATCAAAAATGTCAAGCTCTGAAAATGAGGCTCAACTACAAATCACTGCGGATTTTTTGGAGAAGATTTTTGAAAAACCAGTGAAATCCTTCCTGGTGAAACCTGGATCAAATCTGGGGGAAAACTACTTAAGTATTTTGCACGCGGTTCATGTTTCATTCAACGATAAAAATGAGGAGGATATGACTATCTTGATCAAATCATATCCAAGCCATCCGGCACGCCAGTATTTTTTAAGTGAGTCTAGCTTGTTCGAACGTGAATATTTCATGTACAATGAAATGTTTCCAGAACTCGAGGCATTGGCTGGCGACAATGATAAGTTACGAATTTCAGTTGCACCATTTCACGGAGGAAATATACTTGGACAAACAAGTAAGTTAATGCTTATCTACTATAACTAGCTGATTAACATCCGGATATAACTTAATACATATTGCAATTTTTAACACATTATTAGCAAAATTCTCTGGCACCCCTTGGGCCAATGACATTTTCATCATTATGACAGACCTCCGAGTGAAGCATGGCTACAGGAACACTGATCGTCAAAAAGGCTTAGATTTCGATCATGCTAGTATCGCGGTCGAAAAACTGGCAACTTTACACGCAACTAGTTGGACACTGAAACAGAAAAGCAATTTAAAATTGCTCACTGCTAAATATCCTCTTCTCCAAGATTATGCTTTTTGTGACGCTGCGACCGCGGAGAAACGGGGTCCCATGATCGCTCCATTAATTCTAGGAGCGGGGCAAGCTGTTCTTGGAATTATCAAAGGTGCACTTGGAGATTCTCATCCAGCAACTAAGGGTCTAAATCGTTTTCTTTCAGAGGACACCATGAAAATGTACCAGTATTGTTTAAACAAGAATGGTGCTAATGACGAGGTACTCGAAGCTTTACTTCGCACAAAACCTGTCGATGATGGAACTGCCTTACCAGGTAAGTCGAGCTAGAACGATAATAAATCACAGGAAATAAATTAGTAAAGTTCATTTTTGTTAAATCAGAGCCATGGATGGTGGTCTCACACGGGGACTGCTGGTCAAACAACTTCATGTTCAAGTACGAAGATCCCAGCGACCCTAACAAACCCACAGATGCCAAAATGGTGGACATGCAAATGTCACGTGAAGGCTGTCCAACAATGGATTTGTCATATTTGCTCGTTGCCAGTATTCGCACAAAAATTCGCAAAGGTTGTGAAAAGGAGTTGCTTGAAATATATTTCAAGACTTTCTGTCGCGTGTGTAGTATGACTTCAACGGATTTAATGCCAGGATTCACTCTTGAGAGTTTGATGAGAAGATATCGTCGTGCGAAGATTTTTGGTTTGTTGCAAGCCATTCCTGCTCTTGTGTACTTTCTCCTTCCACCTGAATCCGCGCAAAACTTGGATGATGGAAAGAATAAGGATACAGAAGAGACACTTTGCGATGTTATGCAAGGAACCTTCGACAAGGGTATTAAAAATACAATTCTTCGTGACGAGCTGGTAGACTTGATCTTGAACATGTATGAAGACGGTGTCCTTTAGAAAAAAAATAAAAGTTTCCCTTTGTCCAAAGAGAACTTAGATGTTTATGTACATGGAAAACGGAAGTTTGTGTTCGTCATATTCATTTCTCGAAGATTTAGATAATTTTTCCAATAAGACATTGCCCACTTCAATTTTCGTCCCCAACTGAACGCTGTCAAACTACAGAGAAGGAACACTAATAAGTTGTCTCTGTCACGAGAGAAATTTGATCATTCATCATATCAGTATGTAGCATATGCAAGGAATGAAGCTTCTGGCAGGATCCTGAAAGCACCATGAATCATGTCGAAGTGTCCATCCAATCTACCAATACACCATGAGACGTTACTTTAAACTACAGCCCTTTAATGCAATTCATGATTTTCAGACACTTTCAAGTTAAGTGGACAACGGTCGAGATCGAGATATATGGCTTTAACAATGTAATTTTCATATGAGTTCATGTTCATGATGGTACTGGAAATACGTAAAACCTAAACATAGAAGCGTGAACTTCTGATGCACTCTCTCCACACATACAGTGCACCACTTTAAAACGACTTGAAAATTGAAGAACCAAATCCTGGAGGAGGTCATATATTTTCCAAGTTTTCTGTATAAAACTCGGGTTTCACGGCGGTATGGAACATAATATAAAATATGATGATGATATGATGACGACATGAAGATTTATGAAGAATTTTTACTCACATTCCACCCTCCTGCTTCCCATTTTATCCAATGCGTTCCGTTGAGAGGGGCATTAAATCATAAAAACCTGGGGCTGTCAGTGCGAAACATTGCGTGTATTTTTTAAGAGCAGAAGGAGCATTACTCAGTGTTTGCCTATTTCCTGCTCGAAGGCATAGGGTGATGATAAGATTCACACTTTCCTCCCTCTTGTAACCCGAAACGAAGATGCATTTTCCATTAGCATTTTTGTCGGTGCATTTTTGAAGGTCAGGTGTTTTTGGATCAAGGTCTGCATAGGGAAGAGTTATTAAATGCCGAGAGGGAGGGAGAAGAAATCTGTTTTCTATAAAACTTGTCTTGTGCGCCTTCACCACGTAGTTTTCTGTATGATTAAAAAAGCAAGATTTTGATGCCTTCTCATTCCCGAATTTTAAAAAAAAAATTTCATACGCTTCTTGTGAAAGAACGGTTATTGTTTATTGTTGATAAATGATCAAATGAGTGTTCAACCATAAATTTTTAGTCGAGAACTTTACCCTCTCAGAGAATAAGTTTCATTTTTTTCACAAAAAATATATCAAGTCTTACTATTACGAAATGAGGCACGTGCGTACATATACGACAAACAATACCCTGTTATGAGTTAATTGCATAAGCATTTAAACAATAATCCATGATCAAACATTAAATAACGCCTTTCTCATAAAGCTTCAAAACAGTAGCACTCAACTCATTTTTGAAAAGGGCATTCTTCTCACTTCCTGCGAGAACTGAGCCAAACATGTCCGCCATATCCGTTGCCTCTATCTGATCCAAGTCAACAGAATCCTCTGGTGCTTTCAAAATTAAATTTAGCAACGGCAAGCAAACCAAGATTCCGAACAGCTCCGCCCGACGATATCGTCTTTCAAGGTTTTCAAATGTGAAACCAGGAAAGGGCTCTACTTTCAGAGTATCACAATACCGAATAACAGCATCGTAATAAAATCGAAGAAGTTCCGACAAATTAGGGATTAGAACAGAAGTTCGAATACTGGAGAAGAAAAAGTATGCCAGGTCAAGGGTGGGGCAGCATTCTCGAAATATTTGGAAATCTACCAAAGTAACTTTGGTTGGTTTCTTTGTCTCCTTGTCATGAGAAAACATGAGGTTGTTCACCTATTAAAACATTATTAAATTATTAAACATATATGCAATCAATTTAATTAATTATTAATTTAATTCACCCAGCAATCTCCATGATTCAGGACCATCCAAGGCTCTAAAAGAGTTTAATATTTAAGATATTTATAAATATGTGTTGGAACGTTGAAAGTGTTCTAATTTCTGAGATTTCGACAGTTTTACCAACCGTTTACATAGTTTGGATCTTCATCTGGTTTGATTCGTAGGTTGGCCTCCATTAAACCTTCGTCGACGCCCTCAGTACCAAAGAATCCCCTCATAAAATGCATCTGGTCGGTTTCCAAAAGTTTCGCAAAACTGATATACGCTGGATGCGTATTTCCTATAGATTCCTCCACGGCCAGCTTCGAAGTTTGAGCAACTTGCTCCATCACCCCTTTGAACTGCTCGTCAAGCTCATCTGAACAGTTGTACATGTTATCCTTGAAACAAGGGTACGTGTCGGTGAGCAGTCTCATTTTATTCTGCTTTTTATACGCCCAGGATACTGCATGAAGTCTTGCCAACTCTTCTAGCACAAGCTTTGCATGGTCCAAGCTGAGGCCTTTCCTGCGATCCACCATTCCAAACCCGTCTTTACGTATGTCAGTCATAAGAATGAAATTTTCCTTTGACCACGGTTCAATTTTGAATTTTGCTAAACCGAGTAAAATTGTTAAATTAAACTAAATGTATTAGTCACAATTACAGTTGTTTTTGGGGTACTTTGATACATACATGATTGCAACCCCACAACATTTCCAGCGTGAAATGGGGCTGATGAGAAAACGGTATCTAGAGCACCAATGTCCGTCGCAAGCTTCGTAAGGTCTGGTAGAAACTCTCCATAGACAAATAATTCCTTGTCAAAAACGTTTACTTGGTCGAGAAAGTCTCGCCTCGCTTGATGGTTTGGATAACATTTAATAATGTAGTGCTTTTCAACTTGCTCTCCTTTAAAGACGACATTGATAGCGTGAATAATACTCAAATAATTATCCCCTGGATTGGTTCCAGCTTGTGTGCTAAAATGCTCCACTTCTCGATCGAAAGCTATTTCTAGAAACTCTTTTGTCAAAGGGAACCCCGGTATCTCTGGGGGTGTGATACTGATTTCTGGGGTTTTGCTATCGCTGCCCATTTTCAAAGGTTTTTAATAAGGTGCAAAAAGTGAAATCAACAAGACTATGTAAATTATGCAACAGAAAATATACCACTTCACATTTGACAATGATGTCGATTTCGTGACCACTGAAAGTATACTGGCGAACTACAATGTCATTTTGTGACATGCAATTGCAATCGTCCTCCAAAGCATCATTTTCCTCGAGTCTCATATAATCGCATGTCCCAAACACATATTCATCCGTAGGAATGACCGATTATGAACTGAATCAACGAGAGATACGGACGTGAGTGTTTGTTCTAAATTGGTTGGACCTTGTCGCTCATTCTAATTTCAAGTGATGGCATCCCAAAATGCGAGCAGTTCTCACATTTTGTATAAAGCTATTTTACAGAGTTTAGCTTCAATCCTTTATTGGGTTGATGTGGCTTTTCAGAATTCATTTGGGTGCAAAAGGACCAACCCTCATCACCTCGTACATATATTAGATATGCATATATATGATTTCTTATCATGCGAGCATTGTTACACAAGAATTTATTAACACGATGTAACTTCTGAAAGACCATGAAAGAGATGTAATTATTGCCACGTTTATACATTGAGTGTCAGTTTGTGTTGTCAGATATATTATTAAGGTGATTGATAAGACATATAATTTCCATTAAAATTACGACAGTGGAATCGTCCAGAAGTTGCACAGTTTTGGAACACATACATTCTCATGTGGTACCGGCTGAATAATTATACAAGTGGGGACTGATAATTGTTAACACTTCAAGATCAACCACGATGTACAACACATGTCAATTTCGAATATCAAATTAATTCCGGGAAAGAACGTTGCGATTTGGTATCCGGAACAGTTGTAAGGTCCATTGAATAGACTAGCCAAGGTTCTTATATTTTCGTCGTAATGTATGTTGCATTTTTCCTAAAGGCGAATTATCATTTGCGCGAATAATTGTACAAATTTCCCAAATTAGTTGTGCATCAATACTTTCAGGTTATTGTGTTAATGAATGGATTTTGATTATAAAACGTATCTACATATGAACATAATCATCGTTACACAACATATGCTTCCAAGTTTTGATCATTCCAGTAAATTATTTCCATCAATATTAATCATAATCAGCATTTCATCACGTATATACAAGGTCACTTCACTTCCACGTGTCTCTGAGAGCGACAGTATATTATAATATATGCCACAGAATTTTATACATGTGATCCGTCATATACCGTGTACGAATTTATGTCGGACATACGACTGGTCAACTGTCTCTCTCTCGTCAAGGTCAATTGAGAATATGCGAATGCTGAATCATGAAAGATAGAACATAAAAACGACGACCTTCAGTTTTTTGCTGTCGCGCAATATGTTGCACCATCTCCCCCGGTTGCACATACTACTGCAAACATTTTAACTTGCGATTTTAAAACAAAACATCTAGAATGCTAAAACATGAATATCAACAAGATTTCAAAGTGCATTTTGATCGTATGCCTGGAAAAGTGAATTTTTTGACGAGCTTCTAACTCAACAATCTATATATATATTTCCTTTTTATTTCTAACAAAAAGCGTTGAATATAATATACCGCTGTTCAAGGCTCAACTACTGCTAACACACACGCTACCAAAAATATTTAAAATATCTAATAGGTTAGATGGTGGATGATACTAATACTAATACCGATTGTGAATATATTAAATATGTCCACTATCGTGACAGATTCGTATTTAGCTTTTATTCATACAATTCATCTCTCGCATTTACTATATTTTCTGGTTTGCGTGAGATTGGTCCAGCAATACTTTCATAAATTTTTTCTGAAGCGGTTCATTTCATGGAGATACGGGCTGAAGAGAATAATGAAATACAAAAAGTAATATGCTAGTGCCAGTGCTAAGCACGTTAGAGTCAATAAACGAACCCAAGCCAAGCTACTTACTTATTAAGACACATGCAATGCGTAAGCGTAAAACCATACCTGCTTACTACTTGAAACTTGATATTATGACTTTTGTGGATTTTTCTGGCTATGAAACTTGTGTGCAATACCTATTATTATTAAATCTAAATCACTACTTGGACCCAACAATCTCTTGCAATGCCAATAAGAAATTACACGTCTTTCCCCATATAATGTCACATATTGAACACGCATGAGAGTCGACCCACCTCCAACTTTAACATCACATATCTAGTGAATCTAGTCGTAGGCCTATGCACAGAGGAAAGGAAGATAACAGCATAGACAGCTAACATATCAAACAGTGATACACATACGAGTATTCGGTTAGTTAGCATTAAACCAAGAGTGAAGTGCACTATCCTTCATATTCGGTTGCAGAAAAGCATTGCATAAGAGAAAATCTTTAATTGAGTTATCAACTGTGTCCATGTAGCACTATTACAAAAACATTTTAGTGTGATAAGTAAATGATGTTATTGACTGTATTTCTTTAGACAAAGAATCAGTTGTAACTTTCCAAGCAAAAGGCTGCCCGAAACCACGGGATGGATTTATATTTGTATTTATAACTGTATTGTTCTTATCAGCGAAAGGCTGAAGTAGAAGCATGTTTGCACTTTCCACTTAACTTTATCATAGCTTCTGTAAAGTCACGGGGTACTCAAGTTACTTTTGAACATCGTCTCGTGACTCTGCTCAGAAATAACCTTGCGTATAAGAGACCAAGTTCTCTAATGGTTAAACGTCGATTCGTGTACGCCTAGACGAATAAGTTATTTTCCGGAGACAGCTTCATCTAAAAATATAAAATGTTGGCTGCCTTTGTTCTGTTGGTAGCTACAGTCTACCTGATCTATACTATTCTAAAGCCCAAGATACCGAAAAATTTTCCACCAGGTAAGCAACCCGTTGTCAGTTTAGATTCGAAATTGAAGTGAGTGGTAAGGTTTCATACCAAAAATAATATTTTTATTTTGACATAGGTCCAGCGAATTATCCCATCGTTGGTGCCAGCTTGGAAGTCTCCAAACTAGCGGAAACAGGTAGTGCCTCCTTCTCCAAGTTGGAGGAAAAATATGGCCCTGTAACGGGTTTATATTTGGGAAACAATCGAGGTGTGATTATTAATGGATACGAGGCGACCAAGGAATTTTACACGAAGGACGAATTTCCAGCCCGTCCGTATCTCTTCCTCGTTACTTATCATTGGGATGGAAGAATGCTGGGTTTGATGACATTTCAATATTATTTTTTCTAATCACCTTGTACGTCTAAACAGCCTATTCAATCGTAACTATTCACAGGCGTCTTTTTCTCTAATGGACGACTTTGGCAAGAGCAGAAGCGTTTTACTCTGCGACACCTTCGCGACTTTGGGTTTGGTAAAACAAGCATGGAAGGACTCATCCACGAAGAAGCTGAAGAATGTATCCAGTCAATGCTGAAAGCAGTGAAGGAATCGGGATCTTCCACGATTTCCGTTCACGACAAATTCGGAGTATCCGTCATTAACATCTTGTGGGCAATTATGGCAGGCATTCGATACCGTCACGACGATGAGGAGTTCAAGGTTCTACTCAAAGTAATTAACGAATCATTTAGAACAGGTAGCGTTACGGGGAACTTGGTGAATGTGTACCCGTTCTTGAGGCATTTCCCCTACTTCAAGCAAGAGTTTGCAAAACTTATCTCAGGACCACAAGCTATTTTCAAAATTTTAAAGGTGCAAACAAAAATAAGTGCAAAAATTATACATTTTCTTATGGATTCATTTGCGATGACGTGAGTAATGTTTGTTTCTTGATGATTTTAATTTATATAGAAAACTATTGATGAACATATGAAAACAAGAGATCCAAATTCGCCCAGAGATTTGATCGATGTTTATCTGCAAGCAATGGAGGAGAACAAGCATGATTCAAATTCGACGTTTTTCAGTAAGCTTATTTCAAAACAATGCATCATATAAGTAAATGAAATTTCTGACTCAAATCAGTGAATAAGCATAAATACTTTTTGTAATGTTTTACAGGAGACCAGGTAAATTCCCATCATCAAGCCTCGTTTTGTACTTGCCGACATTGCTAGCAAACATTTATATTAAACATATTATGAAAAGTTCTAACGATAGCATTTATTTTACAAATTCTTAGTTAACTCAAATTTGTGAGGATTTGTTTGCCGGTAAGCCATATTTCCCAACCCACTTAACTAAAGATTATTTTATTGTTTTCAATTTTTAGCGAATATTCAAAATCCATTGTTGTATTACAATTTTAGCTGGGAGCGAGTCGACAAGTAACTCCGTAGCATTTGCCGTATTGCACATGATAAGAAATCCAGAAATGCAAGAGAAAGTTCAACAAGAGTTGGATTCAGTTGTTGGTCGAGATAGATTTCCTTCATACAATGACAGAGACAAGTACGTCTACAAATGAAATTTCTTTCGTATCATGCACTATATTTGAAAAACAAATAATACCAATCATTAACTTCCACATAGCCTCCCATATACTTTTGCTGTGGTAAACGAAACTCTGCGAATGTCTCCCGTTGCGCCAGTATCTGTACCTCACATGAACACAGAAGACGTGAAGTTTATGGGTTACGATATTCCAAAAGTAAGCCACTTTAGTTACTTCGATGAATAATGGAAAATAACTAATTTTGCTACAATTTTATACACATTCCACAAAAAAAACGTTATAAATGCTTAATCACCTTTTAAGGGAACATGGGCACTGGTAAATTATGCAACTACCAACATGGACAAGAAGTATTGGGGAGATCCGGAAAATTTCCGCCCGGAGAGATTTATTGATGAAAGTGGTAAGTTCATCAAATCCAAATTGGAACATATTGCTGGTTTCGGTGGTGGAAAGCGGATCTGCCTCGGAGAGAGTCTTGCCAGGCTTAGCAATTTCGGACTTTTCACTGCCGTTATGCAGCGACTAAAGTTTGAAATGCTTCCTGGGCCCAAACCGTGTATTACTCCCGTCGATGGATTCACTGTTGCGCCGAAACCTTTCTCCGCTAAAGTGACAGCCCGCTACTAGCTGTTTGTTGATGGAAAACGATTAGCAGTTTTTAACAAAATTTCATCTCCTATTTACGGAATTACAACCAATTTAAAAATCCAAATCGCTTAGATGAAAGATTAAGTTACTTCCTTCTGGAATAAAGATACTAAAACGTACATCATTTTTAGAAAACTCGTTGTCAGAAAATTTGATATGGAACCAAAAATTTTAATCATGCATTTCAATATAATAACGAACGTATAACATTGTTCAACAATTTGCGATAAAAAATAAATAATCTATGCGCATTTGGAAAGGCAAGAGACGAATGTGAGCATGTGCCACACAAACACGGGTTTACTGTACAGTCTTTTTCTCATGAGTAGTTTCAGGATGAATATTTTTCTCCGTGTGGTGATGATCATTGTCCATATTTTTCTCCGGGTGGTGAGGGTGAGGATGATTCTCAATATCTTTCTCCGTGTGATGAGGATGATTATCAGTATTTTTCTCGGTGTGATGAGGATGATTCTCTAAATTGTTCTCCTTGTGATGAAGATGATGATCAATATTTTCAATTATTGCCCTCTCCCTCTCCAAAAGGTGCACTATCTGTTCTGGAACATATTCCATTGGTGTACTGTGGTGGAGCTGAGCAGGTGGTACAATGCGGTCGCTAACTGGTTCCGGTTTTTTCGGAGGTTCCAAAGCCGAAGGATGAAGGCAGTCATACATTTCCAGCCGTTTGGGAAGCACTGGTACATCAGAGCCCACAGATTCTGTCTCCATTTCGTCCAACTTCGCGTAGAACTTGAGCAAACTGACCTTATGATGTAGGTCTGCCTCAAGATGATGATCTTCTGGGGAGTCAGCAGAGCAAACAAGACATTTCCTCCGAAGTCGCTGGCACCTACTAATTCGTTCGGTGAACTCGGAGGTAGCCGCCAGTGGAATGTCGGATTTGAGCTTCGTCATTTTGGAACTTGTGTACGATAACCCAGCTTTCCAAGCTGAAAACGTACACAAATAGTGGAAATTAATTATTAATCATCCATTCAAAATTAATCAAGGATTGTGAATGTGGCATATTATGCATACCAATCAAAAATCTCCTCACTTTCATTCTGGCGGACTCGTCGTTCGCGAAATTTTCAGCGAGTGCCTCCAACTCTGCGAAGTGTTCGCTAAGCTGATCCAGCACGAGGATGGAATCCCCGTCATCTCTTCTTCGACGAGCAAAATAATTTTGCGGATACGCTGGTTCTGGTTCAACATTTTTTGTCACAATCCACACACTCGGCTTTTTGCATGTCATGTTGACCATTGAAGTTTGAGACTCTACAGGGCCTGCTGAAAATGGCGCAGACGTTGTGGCTTTCACAAATTTCCTTCTTTGACGCTGATGAGCTTGTTTGAGCCGCTGCTTCTGAGATTCCGGTTTGCAATTACAGGTTTTTGCTGGCATTTCAGAGTCTTTTGGAGTAACTATTTTTGAGGATATGATTCCCATTTAAGGTGAAAAATCGCTGCGAGAAGATAAAATTTTCAAAGGTATTTTTGATTCTGTAAAATATTATTGGATGTTTTCAATGATAACACGTTTTAGAGAAAATCATGACTGTTTTTTGTCTAGTTAGTACAGCACCTAGCTCTCTCATTTGTGTCAGTGTCCACCATTGAATTTTTGACGAACTTTTGGGCTGAATCATTGTTTATCCCAAGCGTTCATGTATCCTGACTTGCGACCGGATGCCTGAGTATGCTTTGTTTGCGAATTTTGGAAAAAATAAATAAACCGTAGATAATGTACTGATTTTGTGTACCTCCACAAAGGTGATAACAGAACACTCACACGGTACACGGGATGTGATATATTTCGTTTATACTGCAGTAACCAATGTGGCAGTAGTAACAGAGATATCGTTTTGCTTTGTGTAACAACGAGTTGATAACTTTGCACTCTAGTCACTCTAGTAGACATAGAAATTAGGCAACGAATCAAAAAATGTAGATGGAGAATGCTCTCTCTCAGGAGATTTGATACCACAATGGCACCACAAGACTACATGAGCAGAAATTCACACACATGCTAAATAATGTTTGCGAAAGAGATGTCCACGCACAAATCACTTCTAATAGTAATTTTTATTTTCTTTCAAGGATTCTGCTCTGAATGTTCTTACGATTGGTAATATTTTCGCACTGCAAAACCTTGACATTAAACTTTGGAGTCTAAAGCACCTTCAACTTCACAATATCTGAGAAAAATGTTTCAAGCACTTGCAATCAACAATAACGCCATTATCAATCTCTGCAACATACAACAGATATACATATGTCACAGTCCAGCACTCACATGGGACGGGACTAATTTGGGATGTCGTATTTTGTAGTGTTTATAACTGTCCAGCTAATAACGCTCTAAATTATCTGACATGTAATAATTCTCATTTAGGCTTGTGACATGCCTATGATGTCATTAGTCATATACATTATACCAACACAGATACACCAATGGCTTATGCCAGCATTGCTCATAGTTATTTACTTCCTTCTCATGCTTTTAGTTTAAATAGTAATAAAAACCACGAATGACTAATGCGTGTAATGAAGCAAGGCACGTATTTACCAGCTAGTGTCATTCATGAATGAAGCTTGAACGTATCAATGAGTTTGAATTAGAAGAGGTGAATTTCCATAAGCTACGTATTACATTTTATACACAGAGAGCCATATATTGCGTTTTAGTTGATGACGTAACAGGACATACTGTTTGACGTTATGGCAGAATACGGACGATGAGCATGAAACATACGTTTCTGACCTTTTAAACTGAAATATTCCGGTGTTGAGTCCAGATTCCATAATGAAGATATGCAGTGAAAAAAACTTATGCTTCATCTCGTCAAAATGTATTGCTGAAAATGTATTTTGTTGTCAGCAAACAGTGTTACATAATATCCTACATTGTGCACTATTACTGAAGCAAAAAACCTGTACATACCGTCGCACGTATCGTGTTGTGATTCCAGAAATAGAGATCTGCCATGCGAAATGGGCATTAAAAAGGAAACCTTTGGTCAAATATGAGAAATAAATGGTAATTTGGAATTGTAAATACAAACCCATGCACGAAGTAGGATCACTGATTGATGGGACGGTCGAAATTATAATTTGAGAATAAATACAGTCAAATTTTATTACAACCATGATCTTTTGTTCATACTATTCCGAACTCTAATTTCTAGGCCTTGGTATAGCATCTTATTTTATCTTTTACAACAACTCAATTCCAAGTTGACCCAAATTCCTTTCAACATCCACTTCCTCCAAGAGCAAGATTCCTCAAATCATTTCCAAAACTCGCTGTGAAAAAAGTTGGGAATGGTTGGTCATTTATTTTTCAGTCGTCAGATTTGACAAAAGGTCTTTTACCTCTTTTCATACATGTCAGTTATAGAAGAGCAGAGAAACTCCAGAGCACACACACATATACACGCTTGATCACTCCACTTATCCTTCCTTTATTTTTCGAGGATCTTTCATATCTTATTACGTCATTTTTATTAGATTGAGATACCGTCTGCGCAGACAATAGGTTTCTCATTTCCCCAAATGATATCCATATTTCACAGAATATTTAACTGCACAGATGGTACAAGATCGTCTCTCAACAGACGGTTTTGTGAATCCTTATGCACAGTACACAGTATAGACGGGGAATAGGAGAATAGGAAAATGTATGCCCATGTGTTACCTATTATAAGTGACAGGTATAAATGGGTCTTCCCGTACATAATAGGCAACCGTAGAAGACGAAGAGAGAATCGAGTTCAATCAAAAGTTGCAAATTACCCTTTCTTGAATCAAATCTTCAAAGTTTTCCTCTTCCCCCATAACTTTCTCCTTTCTTCAACTCCTTTCCGTTACGTAATATATAGGCAGATGCATAACGCACTTACAAAGTTATACAATTCATACTTTTTTATTTTATTTATATGTGACATAATATACCCAGACTCAATACCCACCCCCTCCTTTACTCCTTTCTAGAGAAGTGGTGTATGCCCAACATTTACATTTTTCAAGTACTGATTATCACAGAGAGTGTGCTCATTGTTGCGAAAGGATGAAACGATAATGTGAAGTCGTCAAAAAATATGCTGATGTGTGCAATCGTCAATTCAACTTCTGTTTGTTTGGTTCTATAATACTTTCGCATTATCATGTAATTCATTATCTTCCTTTCAATCATTTTTCTCCATTTATTAAAAACTTTACCAAAATGTAGTTGATTTTTTTCATTTCGTAAAAAAATATGCAACACTGATGTGGTTAATGAAAACGCAAAAATTTAAAACCATCAAAAGATAGAGGATAACAATTAGAATCAAATAATCAAAGTTTTTATGCTGCAAATACGCAAAATTACAAATCTTGAAGACAGCATTATCCCTTGCGGGGATGAAGGCAGCAAAAAATATAATACGGGAAAGGTGACAGCTTTCTTCATTTACTCTTACTCTAATAAATGAATCCTTCTTTTCCTCATCGAGCACACATGGAAAAAAGATGTATACGATTTGTTCAGCGAACATGAAGGACAAGAAAGGAGAAAGCATCTGTAGAAAGAATGTCATTTTGCTCCTTTTGTATTGCAGTGATGAAGACAAAATGCTTTTGTCATCGGGCCACAGTTGGATTCAGAACGCGTGTCTTGAATAGACGTGCTTTAAACAACCGAATGATTCCATTCTTGTTCTTAATCTTACGTCTAGACCTTCCCCTGCTCCTCTTGTCTTCCTTTGCCCACGGCGATTGAATATGTCGTGCCACATTCAGCACAACTCGAATGGCAAGAAGAAAAAGAATAGGAGAGAGAAAGCGAAGGTTTTTTAGAAGTATGGCAGTGATGTTGATGATGTGTACAATTTTACTGTTCAGGTCTCTCCTCACTTTTTATTATATGTACATCTTGCTCATTCCAAAAACATATTGCTGTCATTAGTAGCTCTCCTTGTACGCATCACTTACGTTTACTATATATACCACAGGGTTTTTTCTTTCTAAAAAATATACTCTGGTCCTCTCGTCACTGTCTACATTCATAAAACATTAGTATCATTACGATTACAATGCATTATATTTATGACGCAGCGCTGAAAATCTTATGGAGCCAATGTGGATGACGGTGATGACGAAAAAAAGTTTGGGATATGTCGGAGAAAATGAAAGTATGAGAGACAGCAATAGTTCCAGGAGTAGTGTAATGAAAGAAAAGAGGAAAAGGGAAGTGAAATAGTGGAGAAAGATTTGAGGAACTTGCTTAATTGAGTTTTCCTCATTTCCTCCATCGTGTGCAACTTACAAAAGAAGAGAGAATAGGATATTACTTTAAGTTGGAGAGAATGAACGCTATATTTATAGTGGTGGATACTGCAATTCTCCCTCAGTGTTTTGTTCTTCTATAAAGGTTCTACGTCTACCCTTCCAACTAGTTTCGGCACAAAATTCATTCTATGCGATGCTATTAGGTTATATATAGGGAATGCTCCTCTAATCGTAAGTATATTTATCAAAGATGTGTGATTCTGATTTGAGAAGAAAAGACCAAGTAAACTTTTTGGAAGTATTGTAGAAAACTTTCTACACGGTTATATCTATCATACGGTTTGTGTGTGGCCTTTGTACTAACTAATATGTGCATACATAGATACTCACCACCCACGCATATTTGTTAACCAGTCCTGCACCATATCATAATTAGGCACCTTCAAGAGATCCAATGGTTATGAACGTTTTATTTTCTTTAATATAGTTTTTGATGCGTCACTAGACACGCAGGTACAAAAGTGATTGACGAAATATGAGCAGATATTCATTGAACGTAAGGTAAAAAAAATATCTTGCAGTAATTTATTCGTTGGTTCGCACCGTTTATTTTTCATGGAAATGTTCAATTGGATACAATAAATTAAATGTGTTGGATAAGGTTCCATCAGTTTTACAGTTACATTTGTTACATACAAATTGACGACGATTTGCTCCATATTAAGAGAAAAGCCATAAGGATTTATCAAGTCGAGATTGCTTTAGACTCGTTTTTCCTTTTTTCCTCCGTAGTTCTTCATAACTGAATAGAAGAACAATTTTCCAAAAACGAGTATAAATGAACTGTATATAACATTGCAGATTTTGATATTGAGCGGATATCTCACACAATCGTAACCAGTTTCTGCAAGATCATAAAACGGATTAATGTTACTTCACGTAGAGAGAAATTGTGAAATTAATGCTTAAAACCACAAATTCTCATATCATCATCCTTGGTTTCAAATCACTCACTAATCATGTATAAAGTCATCATATTTATCCCAAATCCAAAAATCATCTGCGCAAGCTGCAAGGTCGTTATAAGTTTAGCAACGGCTCCAGGTACAGGAACGTTGATGGTCTGTTTAAACAAGAAGTTTAGTTTTGCAGAAAAAAATAAGAAAGTGACTGTGGAACAAAATCTCAGAAGCCAATCATCATTAATCGCCAATCGCCATGCTTGTTTTACCTTCAATTCAAAATAGGGATACATTAAGATTCCAACCGTACTTTATTCATGTCATATTTATATGTACTTACTTTGAAAGAATGTTATACATTGCATTTTTATTCCCACTTCCAAATCCAAAGCAGCGACCATTTGAGGTTTTTGAATCAAACAATGAATGCTACCTAAAACCTAAATCTAAAAAGAGCACAAACCAAAAGGCAAACTTCTCACAATGAGGTCTCTGGAATTGTCTTCACAGAACATTCTTATGTCCTTGATTGTGAAACGTGTAACTCCCACTGAAGGTAAAAGAAGTAGAGCAAAACTGATTATGAGTCCGGCAATGCATACATATCACCACCTAAGAAAGGAAGGCACCCGCTTGCAAACTCCTTGTTTGAAGGGATCCCGTCAATAGGCACCATCAAATTATCGCTCATCAACCCAACCTCATAAAAAGGAGCTAGTGACAGGAAAGGAGAAAGAGTTTAAATTAATTATTCATTTTCCATCTCACTTTACGTCTTATTGGATACTTCAAAGAGAAATTAAGGGAGCCCATGAGAGTCTTTCATGGTTTTGTCCCCATCATCATCAGCATCATCCATAAACCTGTACACGAAGCTTTTTCCCCTTTCACTCTCACACAGTCCAGCAAAATACTTCATCAAGAGGGAATCGCTACACACTGACTGAGTCACTAACTCACTTCCATCGAACTCATTTAAACGATCCGTCGATGCACATTACACTTTTATTTTAGGGATTGCATCGCACCCGTACACTTTTCGCCAAGGCATACCAACACCAACCAAACCCATAACACGAACGAAATAATGGAAGACCACAGATAGCTACATATATTGTCCCCGAGAAAACTTAAGGAGAGAGAAGCCAGTACTCATAAAAGTTGTGCACTATCTATACACATACATACATACACACACAAGATATCAATGGAAACTTTCTTCAGAGAGATCTCTTTCTTAACGGTAATTTGGAAGAAGAAGTAGTGCAGTAACACTTGAGAGCAAAGCCAGGAATTTAGTTTTATTCAGCGTCTTTCATAAAAGTGAGACTACTCCTATTACTGATTCACTCCGATTCATCATTAATT
Organism: Heteromurus nitidus; assembly: GCA_034687055.1. Lineage (NCBI taxonomy): Eukaryota > Metazoa > Arthropoda > Collembola > Entomobryomorpha > Entomobryidae > Heteromurus > Heteromurus nitidus. The sequence goes on from JAQFZW010000280.1 coordinate 45,362, forward strand.
TTGTCACGTTTCTCTTCAGTTTCACTTTATAGCTTCATATTTGAGAAAGGATGTATATCTGTTCAGTGTAAGTTACTTCAATGTATCTACACCCTCAGTAAGTAGAAGTTCATATACTTCATCTACTTTTCTTCACTTTCCTCTGAGACTTGACTCTGGCATTCTTGTGAAAATTGAAGAAATTGCTTTCGTCGGATACTCATTCAATGTGCTCGGGCACTATGTACGTATGTTCTTGGAGGGAAAATCGTATAGTTGAGAAACGACTTGTTTAACTACCCTCCCCAGCTGATGCTCTTTGCCCTGTAGTAAGAACTAAGAAGGCACATTTGATATTGCACCATCCACATTTACTCCCCGTCCCAGAGGGAAGATTGGTAAGTGAGTAAAATTGTCCAGTAGGAGAGAGAGAATGTAAAATACTTTGAAAAAAGGAAAGTTCTTGCAAGACTGGAAACTTTTCTTTTTTGAATTTTGACCAAGAATAAATCTTTTCACTTCTTGCGTTCTCGACTCTCCTCCTGCTGTTCAGCTCAATGACATTGATATTTCAAATCGTAATCGTCCAAGATTGTCTGGATATGAGGAAATTTTGGAACTCAGGGTTTGCTTGCATATATTTTATGTGTTTGTGCTCCGGCAGAAACGTTATATTAGACTAGACTTTTAGATTCCAGAGACTCCCTTTCTCCTCCGCTGGTAATATTGCTCGGGACAGATGTACATGAAAGTTGTGAAATATGAAGCTCGTCACGTTTCATATGATGAACCAAAGGCCAAAGTAAAAGGTACGCATTTGCTTCGGGACTTCGTGAACCGTCAACCGTCACCAGGTCGCTCCGTTGGTAATGTCTTCTGTCTGGTTACGCACTGTCGCACGAATGTCCATATCTTCACGTGAATGAATGCATATATTTCCAGTGGAGAGACTTAACACTTTGGGCTAGGCTGGTTGGTGTTATTAAACATTTTGCGTACAGACTGGGACAGAGATTCTTTGAAGCCCATCTAAGAAAGTGAAAGGGAAAAGTCAAAGTTGCTTTCCTCTGCTTTCTTTTTGTAAATTCCAAACCTTTGTGTGTGCATCAAGGAATAAGGAACGAAAGAGTAAAGGCATGTCTGCCTGTGAGCATCTACTCTCCTCTATTGGCTTCAAACGAAACATAATGTTTTTAAAGCCAAATGGGAAGATCTCTTTGCTGCTGAATACGCAGAGACACTATGACACATCCAGCTTTCGCATTTACAGTCTTAAAAGCTGTTTGCATTTAATTAAGAACTGCTACCAAGAATTTTAGGTCTCTTTTTGAGAGGGTCACGCAACGCAGAATGCGTACACACAAAAGTCACACGAAGCGTCTTCTGCTAGAATTCAAGTTTTTGAGAGATCGTCAAATTATCTTGCTGTAGTAAAACTTATTTACGTCTTTAGCTTTGCCTTATGCTTTGCCAACGCCAACCTTTCTTTCGGAAACACAAACCTGTTTCATCAAAACCTTGAAACGAGTAATCATATCGTATATTTAAGCTTGCACTTTGCAGCGAGTTAAAATGGACAAAATGTTGACTGTGAAAGAGAACTTGGTGTTCAGTCCTTTATGGAATGAAGGCTTGGATTAAAGAAATTAGTTTACGAAACGGTTACTGCTTTAGGTACAATTATTATAGTATTTAACGGTAAAAGCACAAAATAAATTTTCTTTATGAAAAGATAAACAGTCAGAGTCAGCCCTGTGCAACAACATTATCTCCTTATTTTTGCGCGGAAGGATATTATAAATCTAAATCATTCTAAATAATCTGGGAGACGTTCGGTTGACATTACAAACGTTTGAATTAGGAAAAAATTACCTTCTTTCAAACCAATAACACCTATGGACTTAAATTACATACTATTTAACAATTAATATTAGAAACGTCGCCATACTATCAAATTGAACACTTTTCTTCCTAGAAGCTTGGATTCCAAGAAGTTTCCAGGAACCTTCTACAATGTCGTCAAACGTATTTCCCCAAAACATTAAATCCATGAAATCATACCCAGTGAAAATTGACAGTTTACAAGATTGAACTTGCTTTCAATGACACCTCGATATCGTTCCAAATGCACATCCAATACATATACGACTTTCTTGACATTTTCTTAAAAGAAAAGGCGACAAAAAGAGGAAAATAAAGGAAACATTGAATAAAGCAGTTATCATCTCAAAGTTTTCTTCTTCTCGATATCGATGTGAAGTTAAACTAAAATTGAATTGAATAAAAAAAGTGTAATACAGGAAGGAGAAAAGAAGATGCACATCTCCCCAGGCAGACATGACTTTTTTGCAGGCTCGTTTACTTGACATCGCGAGACAGGCGACAATACCAATATTATGTATGAGATGGAGCAAAGCAGTGCATCGCAATTCAATAATACACTTTTTTTTCTCTCTCTCTTTTCAGAATATCGTCACATACCCCTGCCTTTTGCATCCAGTTTCCTTTTGACAAACTCACAATGAGAAGTGAAGTAATCCGATGTTGCACCCAAATAAAAATCCAGTGTCATACCAAAACGGATATGTTTATAGGCATGCATACACGCTTCAATTCAAACTTATACTTTTGATTCTGGAGCCGTTATTACAACAAAATGTATCCAGATTCTTGTATGCATGTAGATATACAAGAATGACACTATGTACATGAAAGAAACCTTTGAGAAGATGAATACGAAAAATTTCAGACTTGAGTGGTGCGTGTGGTGTGCCTACTGCAGGAGGAAGAAAAGTGCATTATATGCACATATCCCCATACACTGAACAGTTACAACAGGCTGTTTTCTCCACGAAGGAATTCCCTTATTTTTTTGAAGGAAAAAGTCGCAATGCAATAATGCACTAGTGCACACGATATACACGATAACACCCAAAGAAAGTGGATACAAAAAAATGTTCAATGCAGAGCATAGCTTTCTTTGGAGACTGTTTTTTTCTTCAATACCCGCATGCCTTATTGTGTTGTATCTTGATGGTTTTATATCGTATATGGGGTAGCCTCCGTAATGTAATGTGAAAAGTGCTGTTTTATACAGTGATATTTACACTATTTGTCTCGTTTCGGATTACATTCTCCCTCCTTTTTTCTTTTTCCTTTCTTTGCTTTTTTCCCTTAAGGATCTTTCCTTTCTTATTGACACTAGTAGACAGAGGGTTCTGTCTGCTGCTCGACTCCCTCTTTCTCCCTGTGAAAAGGATGAAATAGTACGTATCTTATTCTTAAAGGAGAGAGAGAGGGAGTTTTAGACAGATAGAGAAAAGAAGGGGAAATGTGTGTGGGTGCGGGTTGTTGTAAGCAAGTAAAAATGTAATATGATGTAGAGCTCCAATGCATCTTCCGATGGAACCAGAATGTTGAAGTTTTTGAGATAGCGCCTCTGGAACTTTGTATCATGCCATACCCCCCAAAAATATAATCTGACTGCTTTATATCTGATAAAAAAGAACAACAGAATAGATAACAAAATATACAGAAACATAACAGATATCTGTGTGCTCCCTACATTTCGACAGAGATTGAGAAAAATTCCTGAGAACCAAAAAAACGAGACATGGAAAGAAAAAAAGGTTTCAGAAACTTTTCATCTTTTTCTCTGTCTGTTTCTTCAGATTTAGATTGTATATGTCGATTTCTTCTTTCCTTGATCTTTTTCCTTCCCTACATTTATGCTTTTTGAGAGTTGAACTCAATGTTCTCGCTTCTGTTTCAACTTTTTTCACTTTTCCAGACTCCGACCTTTTTGTGCGTAAAAGAAAAAAATAATATATGATAGGGAAAGGACCGAGCATGGATGGGGAAAAGTCGTAATTCTATTCATGTATATACATATATACAAACGTGCACACTCCCCAGACAAAAAGTTGCAAGTTTTTAAGCTGTGAAGATGAAGAGTGAAAGTGTCACCATACAACAGCATCAGCCAAAGAAGAATAAAAACTCGAAGATGAAAAAAAGAAAGTGGGGAAGAAAGCTGCGAGAAAAAAAAGAAAAAAAGAAGATTACGCATTGGAATTGCCACTTGAAACATTGACAGCTGACGTTTCTGGTTACTTGTTTTCTAGAAAGATTGTTGCTCTGCTCAGTTTCTCCTATCTTTTTTCTAGTTTTTAGCAATGGCAGGGATGGAAAGGTGTATGCAACTAACAAATTCACGGTGTGTGCTCGTGTTTGAGATTATAAATTCCCAAATATACAAACCAAATTGCATTGACTGTAGCTTTAAATTGAAAAGACCCATGATCGGAGGAACGCCAAATTCAAGTTGATACTATTTTTCTCTTGTTTCCGACAGTATATCTGTATTTAATAATTCAAATTCACAAATAATTTTGGGTTTTAGGTGTATTTTCTCAGTATCTGTAATAATGAAACAGGATGACTGGTTTAAATAATACATTTTTCGCTAAAGACTTATATGGCAATGAAGCTCATCCCCAGTTCTTTCTTAGCTTTAGTTTGGTACTGATATTTTCTCCTCTGGAAAAAAATGGTGTGCAAGAATGCAACCCACAGAAAAATGTGCATGTAGAAAGTACATTGTAACTGAATTGTGTATGCAGTATGTGCAACATAAAAACAAGGACGCTATTTCAAGTATCTCTTGTCATAATCTGTTGGTTTTATGGCTCGTTGTTTTATCTAAATGGCCCTTTCCTCAAACAATTCAAGCTCATAAAGGCATGTCATTGTTATGCAGATTAAATTACTGTACAATACACACACAAAATACTGCACACAAGATCACTTTTTCTTCCGCTGTTGTAACAGTGGTGAGAGGATGTGTATGGGTGCACATTTATTTCATTCATATAACATATATCCTTGTTCTTCCCCATATCATCCCTTATTTCCCCAACATTTTATACGTATTTACATTAAATGGAGCCACTTTACTCTTAACATCTTGAATAAATATCAACTCTGTTTCCCTCTTTGTTTGGAGTAGTGGCAATCGCAAAAAATACCACAAAAAACACATACGTGTAATATACAGAGTGTGCTTGCATCAGTAAAGTACATTACATCACATTACGCATTTTTTTGTCCTTCATCCTCCATTCCAATATAACAACAGTAGTAATGGTTCAAGTGGTAATAGTTGAAGAAGAGGAAAAATTCTACTTTTCGAGATTGAGAAAGACAACCATTTTGTGGTTATCTCCTATCTCAGGGATTCTATTAGCAATAGAAGCTTGTTTTATAGTCGCCAACAATGCGTTCCATTTAGTCATTCCTCCTCCAAAAAACATCTTCGCTCTCTCTCTCTCTCTCTGTTCTGTGGCTATACGAATGCCATAACCAAACGCTCTTTTACATCGAATATGGTTTTCGGAGAGAAAAAAACCCGAATTACTTTGAGTTTCATATTCTTCCTTTTTTCCCTTTCTCTTAGGATTCATTCGTTTGATAAATGTTCTAGATTTTCATTCATTCCAAGCTATAAATTTTTTTCCTTGTGAAAATCATTGCACAATGGCAAATTGGCTTTGTCTGCAGTGGTAAATGCCTTTCATGAAAGAGGATACTATATAAGAAATACATCGGCTATAGTTATAAAAATTTCTCATAGATTTCCCTTTATCTTTATTTACAACATGCCGTAATAATGTTATATATGCTGAAGTAATAATGTATGCATACAAACGACAGAATTTCCGCCAATTGGTACACCATTTATCAGTTCATAATCAGATATATTATTTGACGTGTATATACCCGCATTACTCATAATCTGTGTGCTTAATAAAATGAAGATATTTATTTCTGCGAGGCAGCAGAGAAGGAAATGGGGGGAGGAAAGGAGAAAATTGAGTAACATAAATATTATCGAGATTTCTACTGGGATTTGAGACACGTGTTTGACTGCCGCTGGCTGTCATAAACTCGACTCCGCGCTCTCTCTCTCTCTTCTCTCTCTCTGCACCCAAAAACTCAAGGAATTAAGTCGTCCACCCGATATCGCGATTCACATCATATCAAGACAAAACACTCACTCACAGACGCACACTCGCACTATACACGGACAATCAGATATTATGCGTCTGCAAATTTCCCTAGACAGTGCAGCTGTCAGCATCAGCATATTCAAGCTTAACAGAGCTTTCACAATTCCCTAGACAGACGTGTGGAAGTATGCGTGTGCCAACACATACCTATACAATTGCGCTTAATTACTCATCAAAATAATAATATGCACATGAACGGTATTCAATCTCCAGTCATTTGAGAAATGAAAGAAAAAACTATTACTGGAGGAAGCACAATGTAGGAATGCTCCTGTCTGTGTGGCTGTAAAAAGTCGATGATTCAAGCATCAGCAGCAGAGGTAGTGCAAGCGGAAGTGGACTAAATAGGAGATGAGAAGATCATTTTCGAAGGAGATATACATAGTTTCCTACTTGCTATAGAAAAGCGCTTCCTTATTATTTACAGCTTTCCAATTTTCATCCTCCCATATCTTCTCATAAGCACAGTTTACCCCGAGAAGATGATTAGAGAAAACTATATTCCCCTTTTGCGTGCTTATGTGATGAATACATCAGCTTCGTAATATCGTATATACCAAATGTCGAGTTATGCGTGATTCACTGCACACAAGAACGAATGATATTCATCTCAGAGAGAAGGAGCTAGATTCAGCAGGCTGGTACAAACATGCTGTGTGGCACCATCATTTCAATCCGCTTTTTGAGCCAAACAAATAACATTTTGCTAAAAAGTAATGCGATCCCGGCGATCACATCACAACTTTATGCTTTTAGCTGGAAGCAAAGTTTCTCGTCGACTACTATATACTACATGCACCACCGCTTGAGCAACTATATACTCCTGGCCAGCTTAGGGATAATGATCTTGGGGAATTATCATGCAAAATAGGCACAAGATACTTAGCACATGATGGAGATGGAGGCAAGGGAGAAAAGAGCAAGAGAAGAGAGCCCAGCCCAGCATGAGAATAACATATCGTTTCAACTCACAACCAAACATGACAAATTAAGGGTCAACTACCTTACAATAGATTAATCCTTCATTTCACCCCCCTGGTGCTTCGGAAATGGAGAAGGGAAAAGAGTGAAAGTTATTGTGGGGTTGGAGCAGATGTTCAAGCAGGCAAATGTTAGCAAAGGCTTGACTGGACTCCAGAAAATTGGGAAAGATCTCTGCGGGAGCTTTGTTCCAAAACCTGTGTACGGTACACTAGCATCAGTTTCAGTTTTCAGAGAGTAAAAAGGAAGCGTAATTGGACGAGTAAAAGCATATATTTTCATACTCATCGCCAGTAATCTTTTCCTACTAAATTTGTATTTCATAATATCCATAATTGCCCGTGTAAATTATATATTGAGTTTATAAGCTTGGTTAGAACATACGCATAATATGAATTCTTCCATACGTCTGCCTGCGATACATTAAAATACCTTGTAACTGTCATAAGCCCAGCTAATTGACAAACTTGAACAAAAGTTGAGTGTATCTTGGGACAAATGCATGTGTTATGCAATGATATGATAAATAACCTTGCAACTTTCTGTCCTCCTCTCAAGTATCATTTCATTCTGAAAATTTACCACATTTCTTCCCAAAAAAAAAATTTGTATGCACACAGGATACTCATCCGAAATCCAGATTTTTTCAAGAGTGTTATGTGAAGTGCTTGCACTCTTCTTCAACCACTCTCGAAAACTCAAAAACGCTCAAAACAAATGACAGAAAAGTTTATACTGATCAGTGTTTTCAGAGTAACCGGAAGCTCTCGATGAATCTGTCTCTCTCTCTCGATGAAAATCCCTTTTCTAAGACACTTCGTACAATACACACTTCCCTTAAGCTGGCAATAATGTCGGATCAGCGTGGTGATGGCGTGAAACGTTGCTCCGCGAATGCGAAAACAGTGAGACGACTGTTATATATGACTGCATACCAAATAGTACGAGGATATGTCTAACTTTCTCCATTTCGACAAAATATACAAGTGGAATGGTAATAAGGTATATTTCGAATGGAAGCATGTTTTTGGGGATACACAAAATATACGATATATATTCTCCGAGGAGAAAAGACATGCAAAGAAAATCTAAATCTCTTCATCGAATGCATCGTCATGCATGAATTGGAGAAGAAGACGCGGAGAAAGAAGATGAAACATTTTCTAGCTTTTTACTGAACAAGTGTAGTATAGTGTGCTTCAGCAAAGGAGTAGTACTCATTTTCGTCTCACCATTACCAGAATAAAATATCTCTCTCTCTCACCCAACTTTTTATTCAGTATTTCGAGAGTATTTCGAGTATGAATGGAAAAAGGACTGGCAGCGATTTCTTGTAGTTTATGTGCATGAATCATCTAATTCCACTAAAAGTGTTTCCAAAGTCTTTCTAAAGAGTTTTACGACATGTGTACACACATGTACATATATACTTCAATCCTTGATATACAGAGACAACTGGAATGAGGGTAAGAGAAAGTATGAGATCAAGCTGATGATGGTGATGATGACGACGACGAGACGACGATGATTCCAACCAAATGACTGAGGAAAACACTGGGTCTGTTCTTTGGTATGTCGTCGTCAGCCTCTCCCCTGAAACAAAATCAGAAGTGTGCTCTATGCCGAAACATGGACTAAAAAGGAAAAGGAGAGAAAGAGAAGAGATCTCTTTGATATGCAATGGTTAAGACAATTTTCCCTCGCTTTTAAGACGAGGACGATGCGATGGGATATCTGAAGTGAATTCAGAATTTGTACAAAATATTTTGAGGAAACATCCAACACCAGAAAGAGAAAGGATATAGAAAAGGTTATACAAACTCTGTCTGAGAGGAAGGAGTAGTAGGCATACCACCACACCGGTCTTCGGCATGCACATCCCGTGCCTTGGAAGCAAAGCAAGACATTAATCCTGTATGCATGGAATAGGAAGAATAGTGGGCACATATCTAGCTTTCTTGAGAGTCGCGTTTGTCACATCATTCAAGATTATAGATACTCGGGAAAGATCACGGATCAAGACGACGAAATAAGAGAGGAGATGAACTAGTTGTCTTCTTGGAATACGGTATAACTTTCTACTTGACGCTCTCCTTTCTATCCTCCCTCTTCAAATGTTTTTGTAATCTGGAATGGATGGAACGTCGTATTTTCATACGCTTATACCCATAAAAAGTAGTGCTTTCTTTACATAAGACATAGTTTGGCAAGTTGTCATTGGCATATCTCAAAAGATTGTGTAGTACTGTACAAAAAAGTCATGCATAAGTTTCCGACGACTTTCCACTTGACGTCAGATTCCTTTGAATTCTCATCATAACAAGTGCATAAATAAAGTAGACATTTCCGATGTTTTCATCCGGCGGAAAGTATTGTCCATCGTAGGCACAGCAGCACCAGAAATGATGGCTGCATAATATTTTTAGGGATGATGTTAGATAGAGAGGAAGAGGATCTCTTCATGAACAAATCATGGAACTTTATAAAATATTTTGTTTCTCTCGTAGTATTTGTAGTCAGTAGTTAATTTCCATGCGGAATGAAATTCTCCGGACTACGGGAAACGGAACGGACCAGATTTTCAACGTGGTTCTCGGAACCAAAAGGAAATATCTTCCTGTGTACCTGTCATTCCATTTCCTCTCCGACCGAATATACAGTTTTAATGAATTAACCCCAGAGCACAAAACTAAATAAAAGAGAGGAAGCTTCCTCAACCACCTCTCGTCGATGATGATGCACTTTCACTTTCATCAGCTAAAAGGTCTATTCTACTATTGCTCTTTTTTTCTCGGATTAATCCATATATAAATTATACATGCTCTCGTGTAGGTGGTCTTGAGACTTGATATATTTACATTACTTCAGCTCATCCGTAACACACACGATATTATACCCGACGGGATTTTCATTTCAACTTTCACTTGTTCAACCTCACTCATCCTTTCCCTTCATTCATTCAAGAGAGAATCAACTTCATGATTGTCATCACGGGGAAATGAAGCGTGCAATTGCATACGAGTTCTTACTTACACACAGAAGAAATGCAGTCGAAGTGTATTGCTTGTAGCAGAGTTGACCCTCTGCTACAAATGATCTGGTGACAGTGGGGCGGTGTTCGTGCCATTTTGATGCACTCGGCTTTTAGTAAAGTAATAAAGTAGATGACGAGATGAGTGCGTTGTGCACGATCCCTTTTTACTAAATTATACAATGCGATGAGCAAAGACAAAAGAATTGTTCAAAGTTGGGGTTAAAACTTTGACAAACCCCGTCGTATTTATTGCATTCACGTGAGAGCTTAAGGGAAGAAATGAAATTTTGCAGTTATGCATATTCTGTATAAATGTACGAGTATAATTTAGGTTTAGAAATAACGAATATAAATCCATATAAAATTGGATGATAGAGCAATGACGATTGTACAATTGTATTTAATAAGGTATACGCATTTTGAAATTCAGTCCAGTTAACCAATTTAACTAAATTGACAAACTTCAATGTCGATCGTATTTCTAAATATGTCGTAAATTCTAATGTTATCACACAGGTAAATTTGGCCCCTTCTACGATGAGTGTTAGACCGAGAGTACTGTAATATCCTGTGTCGAAGACTAACTTTCAGGTGCAGCGTGCTGGAGCGCGACAAGTTTACGAATTTTTATTGCGGAGACATTACGTCCGACAGATCTTGTGAAATGATACCCATAAACAGCCTTCCAAACCACAGCGTGATTTTACGGGTCAAAGATCAAATTTTACATCCGGCAGGGTCATAATGTGTAATGTGAGTTTTGTGTCGTATATAACCGTATATGACTCACGAGAATCTAGATTTAATATGCTACTGACAATGTAAAACAAATGGGATTAATGCTCGTGCTTGATGTACACTATACGTTGCTTTTATTTTTTACAAATATAGGAATTACATGCGCTTCTGTGTCCCACATCCCACATCAAATTCTTGCTCGTGAAAGTTTCATGATTTCATTTGGTACTTTGCCCGGCGCAAAAAAGCTACAGCTCGTGTGAGATAAAATTAATTAAATACGACACCTACTTTCTTTCTCTAGAAGTAATTTACCTGTACCTAGCTTGCTTGGAAACTTGACGAAGTCAACCTAACAAAATAATTTTTACAATTAAATAAAAATATTTAGTTAGTACGTGTCACCCTCTGTGTTTTCGATAGGAGAGGTATTTATTATGAATGTACATTAGTTAAGTAACTGTCTCTCTTGCCTCTCTCTTTTGTCGTGTCGAGGGAGGGTTAGATCATAGATGCGTGAGAGAAGAGGTCAAGCCCTCAATGTTCACAATTTGATTCCTAATACTTTTTGTAGGAAATAAAAAAGTATGCACTTTCCTCCTTATGGAACCCTTTTGGGCCAAGCCTTTGAATACTCACGAAAGTGACAAAGATATAAGTATTTATAAAGACATACATATACATGCATATACAGAAGGGTTATGTCAAGACTTATACTTTGCGTGACATGCGAAAAGAGCGTGCATTTCTAGAGCAAGTTTTCCCAAGGAAGTCACACAACATGTTCTCTCAGATAATTTAATTCACACCAAAGAGAATAAGAAGAAAGATTTTTTTACAGATAAAGAAAGAATATACCGTCTTCGTCACATTTGGTTTACCATACGAAGACTAACCACGGGTCGCATGGCCACATGGGATTCATCTGAAAGTAGTGTCACAAAGAGGCAGAGTAAAAGAAATGTTTTCGTAAAAGGAGTAAAAACGGGAAGAGAAAGAGACATGACAAGAACACACACGCCATGTAACAACGTATCAGTATTTTTTCCTTGTTTCATAAGCCAACAAAAGACCAAAACATATTAGAGATCACGCGTCCGTATATGGATACACACATGTACGTGCATGCTTCATCGTTTTCCTTGTCTTGATTCCAATTTTTGGCTTAGATCTTGTCACCCACTCCGTCGTCTCCTTTTTTCATCCTAAGAAATCCTTAAGGATTTTTATTTTATTTCGCCACCACAACTCCCTCATTGGCTTCCAATGTGGCCGTTTTTAGGGTCTTCTCTTGAGATGCGTGTGTGCTTTCCAATCTTCAATGAGTCACATACACTCTCCTCAAATATATATTCTTATGAAAAGTACAAGTTGGAGTTGGACTTTCTCTCGTGCATGGCATGACATGGCTCATCCTCAGAAAAAGTCAATTCCATTTTGTGTTTAAATCGCAACGGGAATCACGAAAGAATATTCTTTTCTTCATTCATATATTTCGTGATTTTATTTTATTACCCTTTTCCCGTTTTTGTCACATCAAAAAAAATTTTTTTGCTCTTGCTCTTGGCAAAAAAAGTACAGTGATATTCTGGTCCATATACATATGTAGCCATACTTCAAGAGTTAATATGCTTTGGACAGCAGAAAAAAACAGGGATGATGTACTAAACGTTGCGGTATCAAAAGCAAAAGCTATGGATTTTACTTTGCATTTCCAATGAGATGAGATGGCAAGGGACCAAAAAAAATCCAGACGTGCATGCCACATTCCTCTCTGGTATACGCATTCTGAACTGTCCAACAACATGTGACCATATTTATATTTAACTGTTTCCTTCCTTTTGTGCGATGATAGAATATATATGTAAGCTCCCTTAAAATATTGTTATGTCGAAAATATATAAATATGTATGCTAAATGAAATACCAGTGAAAGTAGCACGGTTTTCATCTCAGGAAATGTGAGTATATGCAAATGTATATAACATCTCCAAAGTCCATATGCATACCGAAATATTTTATGGAAAGCATGAAAGTGAAAGATCAGAGAGAGAGAGAGAGAAGTGGTGGTTGTGCCTTTACATGTCGCACACTGCGGTGGAAAACCGCACTCTCGTAGTAAAAACCGAACACAGAACTTCAATCTTCAACTCATTCACAGTACAATTCAGATATTGGGGAAACGCTGTGAAATTTGACAGATGCGAATAGACAGGGAAAATGAAATGGTCAGATTGAAAAATATGCAATATTCACATATTTTCGAAACGGAGTAATGCATGGCCTTTTCAATTTTTCGTATTTAAATTAAAACTCGAACGTCGCTAATTATTTTTAGATGTGCTAGTTCCGTACTACATGGATGAGCAGGTATATTTTCACTTCCTTTTCACTCACTTACGGGTTCAAAATGTACTATTCGCTATTATTTAGATGTCATTGGACAACGGCTGTGACGCTCCTTTTAGAAAAATAAAACCTAGTTAACGATTCACAATACCCAAAGAGCACAGTGGGTTTACAACTCTTCTGTATTTTTGATGTGGTGCCTCCTATCCCCAAAGTGGGGGTACATTCAACATTGCCCCAGGAGTTACTTAATCCATTGTAAATGAATTGAATCAGTTTGCGAATGCCAGTAACTGATGAAATGAAGATATTAAATTGCGAAAAGCAAAGTAAGAAGAAATTAAAGTACGCCTCACTGAATTAAGTAGGATGAATGTAGTAGTGCGCGGTTTTTTTTATCAACCAACATATAATCCATTTCTTTGCGAGAAGAGAAAGTCTCGCATAATGTTCAGCTTGGGGGCTACATAGACTAGTCCATGTTCATAGTCACCATTTTGAGTAAAAAAAAACTCCCAAAAAAGAAAAAGTGGTAAAAGTGCTGCTAAAGTTTTTAGGTATTCATTGGCTGAAGCTTTTGGCATGGATATATGGGAGTCAGTGTACTGTTTAGTAAACGGGAAGGGGATTTCCGAGCCATTTCCTTTGTTTTATATGTCTCTTCCGTAAATGTTATGACAGAGATGAGTGAACCGTATGATTTGTGATCGCATATTTTTGTGGGCTTCCATATATCCTTGTTTCAGTTGTGGTGGTTGTGTGTGAAAGAGTATAAAAAAAACTTGGGGTTTCTTGTGTATTGTTTTGCTATAATGGCATTTCTTTATTTTTTTACCCCTTTTCATTTAACTCAAAGAGGGAGAGATCTTTTTTATTGCGTTTTTTCTTCGTCCATCTTATCGAGCTCAAGCCGAGCGCTACTATTACAGAATATGAAGTATATATAACAGTACATACGTACACGCGGATATATATGGTTAAGCCCGAATTCAATTTATAAACATTAGGCACGATTGTCTGCTGTAGTCTAATTGACGAAAAAATGCACAAGAGAACATTCAGTTCTGGTGTGAGGGAGCTCATTCACAAACCTGGTGAATATTTGTTAAAAAATTTCCATTCTCATTCTGCGTGATTTGCCCTGCTCACCATGTGATCTCATTTATTAATCAACTCAATTTTCCAACGTTTTTTTCTTAATCAAAAACTTTGCTGGGTGTTCTCCTACGCTATTTATTTATCACTATCTACAACAACATCATTGCTTACCAAACACTTAGCTGGCTATTCAATTTCCTGGAGAAAATGGAGTCAAAAGGGGAGGTTGGCGGTGAGAAGAAGGGAGGCAAAAAACGACGATATAACGGCGTATATTTTTCCCTATCGTTGTCTGTCTTCTGTATGTTCTTGTACTCGAGATATCTTACTCATTCTATCATCGGTGAAACAGAGCTTGCTTTTCTCCTCAGTGTGCTTGTCAGTTCTGCTTAAACTCTTCTCTATCAACGTCCTTCTCGTAGCCAAGCCAAGTCACCTTCATTTTTGGGAAGCCCCTACCGCCGACAACTAAACTGGCCCTCCCTCCTCTTCTGCTATTCCTTCTTTACTGCCATGTTCTATTCCATCTTTATCGTGTGCACATACATAAATGATATCACTATCCCCATTGCGTATATAGTGTGGGTTTTGATCGAGTACTTTGTATGCTACAAAAGCTGGAGAAACGAAAGAGCACCATAGCTCTCCAGCAACCCTCAACTCGAGTCAGTTTTATGTTCTCTCTGGGCGAAAAAGCGGGCAACAAAGCAAAATGCATTATTTACTTACCCTCTCCACTCAATTCTTCCCCTCACGTATTTCATCTTTAATTAATTAACAAATTATAGCTGCCTTTATTGAGTCAGAAAGGAAACCCACCCACAGTGGAAGATTTTATGAAGTAGACATGATGAACACGAATATTTTCCCCGGGTCAGCAATGGACAAAAGATGAGAAAGTGGAAGAAGTGGAAGGGAAAGTGGGCAGAAAGCGAATCAAGTGGTCTAGCAGAGTAGTAATAAGAGGTGAACCTAGATACGTCATTCATTTCGTTAGCGGACAATAGCCTCCGCTCCGCTACCAACAAGCATCATACAAAATAAATTATGTATCATCATGCGGTAGTAATTGAGAAACCGAAAATACTTTGCGTATAATAGAGTACACATCCTTAAGCTAAAGAATGCTCTGCGTCATCTTTAAAGTTCTGAAAGGTTACTCTTACAATTAGCCTCTTCCCTTCACACCTGACCTGAGTTCGTCTTCGTTTTTTTCTGACTCATTTAAAATTCTAATCCGTTTCCGAGCAGAACTTGAGGATCCACTCACTCATAAAGTTTACGACTGATTGTTTTGCATTTCATATGAGTGGTGTTTGTGAGTCGTGGACAACAATGTGTTAGTTATTCTTGAAAGCTTAAATATGGCTCCAGCTCGTCTCTAGACCAGCAGAGTAGAAATAAGTAAGCTCTGCTCTTAAAAGTCTCAAGACATATGGTTGAAGGGAGCTGAGAAAGGGGATCATACTGCGTCAAGAACCCGTCAATTATAAGTACCCCTCTCGCTGAAAAACTTGAAGAAGGATAGGATATACGGCATTAAATGTGAGGAAAGTAGATCATTTCCGCCAAAAATTCCACTTTCATTAATACATTTTTGAAGTTTGCGGTAAGTGGCAAAAGCTCGCCACTTTTGCACATATATCCATTTACTTTCTTTTGAATTAATTTCCATCACATTGAGATGTACACGGGAACATGAAGTCAGTTTGGACGCGTTTACTTTTTTAAAAGAAAATATATACGTAGATGAGTTTGTCCCCTTCTATACGTATTTAGCACAGAATTCTTTACATTTTTCCCCTGAAAGCATTTGCGTCATCCTAGGGTAGTAATAATAATACAGGGAGTATAACAAGCATTCCCACAAAATCACTAGCACATTACATTATTTTACATTAGATTATAAAGCCCTTTGGCCATTGAGGAAAAAGCCACCCCAGACCCCACAAGCTTTCTAAAAACATATAGATGTAAGTACAGCAGCAGAGATTCCATTCAAAACTAAAAAAAACTTTAGAGTATTAAGGCAATGAGAAGTCGTGCAGAGGAATACCGTATGCATGAAAAACCCTTGGCATATCATCCCACCGCATCCTCATCATCATGTTTGAAGCATCCTCGAAATAAAGAAACAAGAAGGAAGCAAAAGGATGAAGGGGAAAGAGGCTGAAAAGTTTATGAAGGGAGAAAGTAGCATTGTGTTCCGGTTCATCCTCTTCTCTCCCCATGTCGCGTGTACATTTAAACATTTTACCATTATACATGCACAGCTTTTCTCCTTACCTTACTTTACTCTTGAAGATATGTGGTCGGCTCTGATGTGATGTGGCACTTTTTCTCGCTTCCCTGCTTACGAAATGTTTTTTGTGGAATGAATACGATTGGGATGAAAACCTGGACTTTGCCTTGCGCCTGGAGGAAAAAGGATAGAAAAAATCACATTCCTTTCCTTCCCATTATCCCACTGTTTTTTCTTCTGTTTACTCAATGAATCTTTCTAACTCCGGGTTTTTTTTGGAGAAATTTTCAAATAAATAGTTTTTCACAGAAAGAAAGTAGAGACTTCCGTGAAAATTTCGAGTAAATAACGTCCTTCATTCACCACTCCAGTTAATTCCTCAACTGGTGACTGGTAGAGTGTATAGAGAGGAGTTTGGACGGGAGGAAAGTCAACTGGAAATGTCTTCGTCAGTTTAACCATACTAGCCTTAGAGAAAATGCTGAGGTTTTTTCTTTGGTGCATGGTTATGAAGTAAGTATACTAGAGTGTAAGAAATATATATACCTTTGGTTGGACTTGGCAAGATTTAACAGACCAGAGGGTCTTGAGTACTTCCTCCAACATGGAATTGGACTTAGGCCCTTGGGACATACTTACATTATACATTATGAAGAAGCATGTTGAAAAAGGCTGAAAATGCAAGAAAAAAGAAAGCAATTGTGAGGGAGTAGAGAGAGAGGGTATATGTAAGTTTGAGGAGGAATACCACATCCTCTCTCATCTCAACGCGAATCGCTTTTTGCATGCTTTCATTTACAATTATTTATTTGCTCACAGGTATACTTACTACTGGAGATTTTCTTCAACTGACTTCTTCTGTATCCCACTTGAAATTTTGAAGTGTGTGGGTGTACTTTATATAAGCTCCATTCATTACTCATGTTTGGTTTAATGTTATGCCAATCGTATTTATTTTCTCAGAGCGGTGTGCCCACTGACGCAGGGGAAAGTTGTAGGATGATGACAAGGTCTCCGGACAAACCTCTTTGAGAAATCATACTCAATTTTCATTGAGGAAGAAAGCTCCAAATTTCTTGATACTCAAAAAACTGCAAAAATCCAATCCTCCTCCGTAGAAATTTTTTGTGGATTCCAATATGTGAGTCAGAAAATGAAGTGGACTCTCGTTCACCTAATCGAATTGCCAGGCCCATTGTCTACATCTACATCTCTCTCTAGTCATCGCGCCGTATATGCACATCTGGTTTTTTCCCTTTTTAAACGAGCTGACGTGCGATGAGGAAGTCGGAGTCGGAACTTGCTCGACATTATCGAGTGGTGCATTAACTGGAACAAAAATAAAAATTCTCAGAGAATAAACACACTTCATCTCCTTTAGTATAACTAATATTGTTATTACAACTGTTTCCCAAGCACTCTCTCCGTTTTCCGGAATGGTAAAGGGAAAAACCAGACATTTTTCTACGGAAAAGAGTCTCATTGACTAGAACTAGCTTAAGGATCTTTTAGATTCTTTTCCCTCCAACTTCTTTTTTTTCTCCTTCCTCTGCTCTTTCTTACTTAAGAAAGTAGGGACTGTGGAGAGTACACAAGTGGACTCTTGAAAACTATATCTTTCTCTCTCTCAAGAGGTTTGAAAGCTGCTAGCTTTCCCTTGCCTCTTTTCCTTTTTTTCTTGGGGAAATAGGGGCTGCTCTGCAGCTTGCACTTCTACCGCGAGTGTTTTCCCTCTCTCTCCTTCTGCCAGAGGTAGGGTTGTGTTCGAAGCTCTTTGCTTTCTTTAATGTAATACAATATGTAGTTAGCCAGCTGCATAAGCTTTTGGCTTTCTTTCTCCCTTCGTACCGTATTTTCTTTTCTTTTTCCCATATACCCTGTTTCTCTTTGTAACTGCCTCTCTTTCTCCCCCTCGTAATAGAAGAAGATACAAGGAATGTTTAAGACGAGAAAAAAGTCTTAAAACACTCTGACAGAGTTTTCCACTGGTTAATGTTCCCATCACGTTATTTATACATATTATCTCACATTTTTCCTTCTTTGACAAAGTTTTCTTCAAATCGCCGTACATTTTTAGGGATGGAAATAATATTTTTGAGTGGAGGGAGATATTTGCCTGGATGAGGATGTCGAGTGAGAATCCTTAGTTGGGATTGTCATCACTTACAAAGTTGGGATACACGCAAAATATATACGCATTCTACAACACGATTGAACCAGTCGCTCCCCCTTACCATCAACTAGAGTGGCTCATATTGGTGACATAATTCACCACTCAATTGTAGTAATACGATGTGTATTATTGCAATACTGAGTGCATTTTATGGGACTACAATTTTTGGTTACACACGAAAGACGAAACTAGCACTTTAATAGGCGGTATTCCATGCCCCAGGCAAAATAGAGTTTACTCTGGGAGGGATTAGCTGTTGCCTGTAGGATATTATGAAGAGGTCGGATTAGCAAGGACGCGACAAAACTGGAAAAGAGTAACCCTACAGGCATGTCCATTATGATACTTACAGCGACCAAGATACAAGAGAGAAAATCTACAACGATGTGTCATTATATGATTAGTAGAATTGATAGGTATAAGTTGATTTGTAGTTTTTGTAGAGAGAATTGTCTTCAACTCTGGGAGTATATGCCGTCCTTCTTTTCTCCCCGATTCGATGTCGTGACAGATCCTTGCACCCAATTTAATTTGGATAGTGCCACATCTTACGTGACTCCACTTTCGTTTTGATCTTCTTATTACTCCAAGATGGTGACGTGACATTATCATTTCATCGTACTTTCAGACTTTTTTTTAAAGATTGCAATTGAATCCAACTTTATTTTTTCCGTGTCACATGCACATTCAAAGGTAGGAAAAAAGAGAAATTCAACCTTGGTAAGAAATTTCAACCATGCTCCATGAAACATCAAATTGAAATACGTGTTGTGAGTGTACAACTTTTTTTTGGATGTATGAAAAAGCCATTTTGTTTGCAATACTACTGAAAAAATTACTACGGAAAAAAGTTTTCTGCTTCTCCTTGAAGCATTCGAAATTACGAGTCCAGCACAGAGCTTTTCCTCTCTTGTCACACAGTTGACTCACGTACACAATGCTCATTTTCTTCGAAAGGCGAAGAAATGGGGAGAAAATGGATTTAGACTTACTTTCCTTTCCTCCCAAAAAATGTCCTCTCTCTACTCTCTCGCCATGTTATGTCTAATGCCTTAAAGAAAACCACATTTTCTCAGCTTAACTTATTGACTGTTGTTGTTCTTGTTGTCATTCTCAAAGATGTTTTCCTCCTAATGGCCAGTACTCCCACCCTAGTCCATTCCGAGTTAGAAATAGTACAATAGAAAAAAGAAAGAAATATCTTCCCAAACGTCTTAAGGGTTTTCCTTGGAATCACAAGTACATAAAATTGCTCCCTTGTTGCTTTATGTGCTTTTACTCACGGGGAAAGGATCTCCTGTGGCATCTTTTCTCCCTTATCTCTTAAACTATAGAAACTCTTCTCCCCTGTTTTCTTTCGTGAATGTGTCCCTCCTCTGTTTTCCTTTTTCGTCGCTGGAAGCAAGAAGCAATATCAATAAGCAGCACATATACAAGACCCTTATGGATTGTGACGGTCTTGTACTTTACTTTCACCGAATGATGTCCACTGTCCATCTGTGACCATGATTACTAATCCTCAGGAAGAAAGGATGTCGCACTCGCTGCTCTCAGCTAGCATCGGAGTGTATAGGGTGATATCACTCAAGTATAGCTTGAACATCAGTCCAGTCCACAAAAAAAACACGGGGCCTGTTGAGAGGGCAAGGAAAATGTTTGTAATATAGAAAACACGACCAAAATCCACGTATCCTTCCTCCGTTTCGCGTCTGCCTCCATATTCCATGCTGACCAGCTGGATCCGATTTACAAGGCCACTATTGCAATTGAAGTCATTCTGAAAATGGAATGGGCAGTAGAAGATGGTCATTGAACAAGTAAATATGTTGTTTGTATGCACTTTCTGTAATGCAGAAAAATACTTGTGGTGTGTAATGTTCGGATATTTACGGGGGGAAAAGAGGAGCACTAGTATGTGGATGCATATATAGCTTATGACTTTTTGACTTCCCATCCAACATCCAATTCCAACCCGCTTCGAATACGTAATTCCTGGGTCATCTAATCTAATCTGTTTACGAAGGGAGAAAAAGTAGATGCAGAGACGAAGGAGGAAGGAAACGTAAGAGAGAAAAACTTGAGTTGGCAGTCAATTTTTCATCAGTTCTCCTTGTCGTCTTGTGTCGTCTCTCCTTGATGGAATAGGATGAGATGAATTTACTATTTTATCTGATGTATACGTGACCTATAATGTCCGCTGCATCTATATCCTCTATCCATATCAGTTACTTAAATGCAACCATATTGCTTACATTTAGAAGGAGAGAAAGGAAGAGAGGACATCGAGAGAAAAAAGCATTGTATACATCATGATGACACAATACATTTCAGTGAAAGCAGTTCAAATGATCAGGGTTTGGTTTCCATCATTTTCCCCTTCATCCTCCAAACTTGCCTATTGTACCTTGTTTGTGAGTGCGTTGTAGAAAAAAGTGCGTGTTTTGTAAGCGGGTGGAAAAAGTCATACTTCGACGCGAAAAACGTAAGAGTAAACACCATACCACGATATATTCCTTTTTTGGTGCGACGCCACCACCAAAGTAATTTAATGTGATGTAATGTAATTTGATGCCACGCACGATCCCATGTTCTCTATAGCTGCATTTCGGCAAAAGAGAGAGAGAGAGAGAGAGAGAGAGAGAGAGAGAGAAATGCATTGAGGAAATAAAGAGAGCGAGAGTGAAACACCCTGTAATCTCATCCACCCTGGGTTTTCCCCTGCTTCTCTTCCCCGGTCACAATAATGCATTTATTCCTGGACTAGGGAAGTCTATTTTTACTGAGTCTTGTGTTGTCAACTTGTGAAAATGTGGCTTAAGCACTAGGATATGGATGTATGCTCTTTGGTGTGGCCATATGTCACAAACATGAAACTGGACTCTACACAACAGTTCCCTTTTTTGTAGCATTTTTTTTGCTAACGATCGAATTGAAGTTAGTGTCGTGTTTGCTGTGTGTGCAATGTGCAAGCTGAAAATTATGATATAATGGTTATGTGATGGGTTCACGGTCATGTTACATGAGCACACACACGATGTGGTCATAGGCTTTTGTCACATTGCACTGCACTTTCTCTAATGATGTTTGATCTTTTGTCGTGATCAGGATGAGTTTCCTGTTCAGTGCTCCTGCTCACTCTCTTGTCCTTTCGGATGTTTTAGTGGTTTAAACTTATTGAGCTATATACTTTTATAGAGAAAGAGAACTCGATGTATAAAACCAAACAAGACATATGAAAGAGGAAGGCAGAGTGTGGAATGTTGTGGTTCTTCAGAAGATCTTCACTTGATTAGAGTGGAGTAGCTTTCGTAATTAAAGAGTGAGACGATGTAAATAGTATTTTTATTTTCCCGTGGCTCTAATCTTCCCACATGCTTAGTATTATGGCTGTTGTGACATTTTGTGACAGTGACAAAACGTTCCGATTTCAGACCGATGGTATAAAAAATGTTAACATAAAAATAATGGCAATAAGGAAAATGATAATACTTACGAGTTGTTTTCGTGATGGAAGGCATCCCCTTAATTCGTGTGGAAATAAACACATTTCTTCTTCTGAAGAAACACGTTAATGCATGTTTAACAACTCATCTTGTCAAATCGGCGAGACATTAAATTTCCCCAAGAAAGATTTCGCGGTATGCTGCTTCTCACCGAAATGTGTACTCGTTCAACTTCAACTGTCAAGCGAATAGGAAAGGAACTGATCTTATTTTGAAGACATCAGGGCGAAAGGCCACTTAGCTGTTAATGGAAGGAGAAACATATATATAAGCGCGCGCTGATGGATGAATTTCTGAGGAAAACACCAGTCATGTATTTATAAGTGGCTTCTTACAACTTTTGTTCCGACATTTCCGCTCAACTGAACAGGAAAAGAAATGTCAAGCAAAAGGGAAAAAGCTCTGCGAGTTGATGGTTTTATTCGTATGTGTTTGGAGGTTTGGAGGAAAGGGGAAACATCAGTGTGTGAGAAGAATGAGGAATATGTCAAATGCACAAAAAATAGGAAAAATGAAAGTGGTTCGTGTGAGCACGCAGCTTTCTTAAAATATGGAGTAAAAAAGAGATCTTGTGGTGCCTTGGAGCGGACTAATAATGCGTTTGTCGTCTGCAATAACAGTAATTGAATAATCATTCCTTATTTATCATTTTGATGTGTGCGGAATACACTATTCTCGCCATAGTTGATATACGAACATATGTACATCATACATGTTTCATAAACATGTGTTATGTAACGTCATGCGTCTGAGGATCTTGTTATGTAAAAAAGTTAATCCCAAAGAATTTAAATAAACTCAAAGTATCACTCTCATTCTCGCCTTGTTGAGTACATTCAGACACAGAGACACATTCTTGACTGAATCTTCTACAATTTCTTTACAAACCAATTTGTTGAATTGCATTTTTCCTTTAAGGCAACATGAGTTTACCAGGAGGAAATCCAGTAGATACATTTGAAACTACAGCTTAATGATCAGAAAGCTCTCCAAGTAATTATTTGCCATTGCCTTATTTGCTTTCTTGAGGGGAGAGCACACGTGCCAAAAAGTTCATTTCTTGAAAACCTGTCAAGTAATTTCAGTAATAGGTTTATTCACACAGTCAAACCCGAAACAGAAAGCAGCTGCATCTTCACAAATTTTGTTTTTGACAAAATCCTTTTCATCATTCCATTCATTTATCTCGAATTTACTTTTCAACCTCACAAAAAAACTGAATCTTTTTTTGTTACATTTTACTCCATCATCCAACATGACGATCAAATCATGTTGATGTGTCCGGGTTCGGGTGTTCCTTCCTTCCTAAACAAGTACTATTCGGATATACAATTTGAAACGTGACCATATATCAATGAATGATGATGGTAGAGATCGAGATCGACAGCCATCAACGTGATCATTATCAACATTACATCCTTTTGTACCTCACCGCTTTGTTTGAATACTTTCACTACGGCAAACTTTAGAGTTTTTTTCCGCTTTCATCTCACCATGTGATGTAGTGAAAGAGTGAAACAGAGACAATTTTTCTTCGCTACTCTTTAAAAAGGGAGGAAAAATTTTACGTTCGGTTAGCTGCATTGGGTTGGATGAGCGTTTATATACTGTTTCGTACAAAAGAATTGTAGAGGAATGCGGATACGGGTTGTGTGAGAACCCAGGAAATCATTTTCTGAGTAACATCAAGGGAAAATAGAATTCAATTGAAAGGAGCCAATTCAATCCATTTCATCACACACAGTTTACAATTCTCTCTCTATGCACACGTCCCTTCTGTTTTTTCTATTCCGTTTCTTGTTCTAGCTCCATACATTTTCAATGGTCATGGGGAAAACTTGGTTCATGAATGTCGGCTTTTCAGTGCGATCCCGGTACAAGAGTATATAACAGATGAATGAGAACTTATTTTCAGCTTGAAAGACCAAAGAAAACTGCAAGTATTGCCTGAGACAAGGATACGACCTGGGAAGAAAGGGAAATGCAGAAACTCTGAAACCATTTACATACATCTTGGCGCAATATTTTTCTCCTGCAAATGTAAAGTTAGAATTTGTGTGTTTTCAAAAAGAAACGGAGTCCATGTATTGTAAATGTATGATAAACTTGTTTTTAAGGAAAGTGAAAACAGGATAGCGAATGTGCTCCTGGGACTTCTGGGAGCATATTGAATACATGAGTGCACATAAAATAATCATTAGGACTATAGGACCTGATCTTTAATTCAAGTCAATGAAATGTAATACAGAATCGACACTATTGTTCTCGTACAATTTGCATAGAACGAATTTGTCAAACTCTTTATTATTATGACTAATGAGTCACCTAAATTAATTCAAAATGGATAACCATTTTGCTATATGAATGAATTTACACCTTATAGGGTTGGAAATATATTTGTCGCTTGCTGGGTTTGCTTGCCGACTGAAACTATTTATATTTCGGAGAAATAATGTAATGCTAATAGGTTTGATGAGTTAATTCTTAGTAGATATTACACCAATCATAACAAACGAAATCGTCCCTATTTTAGTTAAATAAGTGCCAAGAAAAGACACCTCGCCTCGAAATCACTCAAACATAGTTTCTCCGAAATTATACCTACTTACATGATTGGAAGGATTTTTGTAGACTATGAGCTACACTCTACACCACTGACTGACTCGAAACTGGTAGCTTCTTATGACGTGACAGCAGCCGTCAGTTAAGTTCCTCAACCAAGATTCCTACATTCATTTCCCCCAAAGTACTTTTCCATAATTTCTCGACAGTTTCCCTTAGTCTTTCATGCCAAGTGAAGTAATGCGGAGGCTTCAGACCTATTCTTTTGAAGAATGTAGGTCCTTTTAGTAAGTCCTTGGCACATTACGTGAACGACTAAATTTAGATGATGATGGTCAAAGGAATGTGAAGTGCTAACGTAGTTCATTCCTCTCCTTTTATTTCCATTTAGGAATGTGTGACTGCATTCGGAAACGTGCATATCCCGATCCTCTTCAAATGAAGCAGACCTTGTCAGTCTTACTTTTTCCTGAATGCATGCACTCACTCATTCACATCCAGTCAGAATTTCCTTCCTCCTTTTCTTCCCTTTCTCCATGGTTCATGGTTCCCTTGTCTTCATTTTCCTGGGATATGCGGTAGTCGTTGTAGTCAATTGTGAGCAACGTTTCGGTAAGTTTTTGTGCGGACGTAAGAGAACATAATATCACAAGTGTGTGGCGGGTGGCTAGCTGATAAGAAAATTTCTTGACAGCATTGTTTCAGTTGGGTGGACTTGTCATCTCGTCATTTCACTTGAATAAAGACGAGCATTATCTCGGCATAATATGGATGTCTGTCTGTTCCCGGGGAAAAAACTTTTACTTAACCAGAACCAGAAATTTCTGTGGAAAAGGAGAAGAGGAGAGAACCCATCTACAAAACTGTATGTCATTGTACCTACCCGGAAGAGTGGGATGGACAAATGATGTCTCAAATGCAGCAGACATGCAGGTTGAAATGCAGCGTGAGTTTTAGTAGGAAAGCATAACACAATAGAGAAAGTTTTCGCCTCTATCTCATATCGTACTTTCGTACTTAACCATTTACTAATGTTTTTAGTTTCTCTCCTCAAAGCTCACCAAGTGAAAATGAATGAGGAAAAGTAGTGACAAAAATCCGAAGAGAAATTACTTCACATCTTTTCTACTTGAGAGAATAAGTGGGATGAGAATGAGAGAGGGTTGGTCTTGGTCTCCTTTTTTTGTCAACTAGGTTTTCCACGAGTAATAATTTTTTTGTGGGATGTGACGAGCTGGAAAAAAATATGTTAAAACTTTCCCATTTCCATTGACAGACAGATAGTAAGGGCTGTCTCTCTGAAGATACAAAAAAGTAGCTATATATGCAGTTTAAGCTGACGATGAAGTGATAAAGGTACCTAACTATACGTGTGACAGCAGTGGTGAATATAGGAGAAAGCAAAAAAAGAAGAATCGTGTGCTTTCATCTAACCATCAAAACACTTTCAGTAGGACAGAGTAGAGTAGGCGAAAATTAGTGAAGCGTGAATAAAAAGGTTTTCATATGAATGCACCACACTCTCTCATTCATTGATTCTTTCCACATGAAGAATTCCTCATTTGCTCGGAAGCAAGAAGATTTTTTTTCGCTCTCTCTGATTTTATTTTGTTTTTTCCTTTCCTTTTGTTATTCACCCCCGGGTGGGCTGTCGGGATGATTCTGAAAATATATTCGATGGTTTCTGCTGTATATCCGTGGTCTGCCTCTGTCTTTGTGTGTGATGAGAACTGATTTGTCATGTACTTTTTTCAAGGAAAGGTTCAGCATTATTGAGACGACAGAATAGTCTTCACAGAGATGTGTGGTTCCGTGTACTTTCAAACTTTTTTCTCTCTGGAATAGTTCAGGTAGATTTTTTAAAAGAAAGGCTCGCCACATTGTCAATAGTCAATATTATTTCCTCTTTCTAAAAATATAACTGCCTCCATCTTTGACTAGTGGTGGGCTATGCATTCAATATGCGGGCATAAATATAGAATGAAAGAAAACTTTCAAAGGTCTAAATTATTTTGTTTGATTTCGAATGAAAAAGAGCTTTCTCCGAATAAAATGCTTTTTTGATCTTCAGTCGGCATTTTAAAAATAAAAGTTTTTCTCTCGTCATAGATCGAATCCCGGTTGAAAAAAATGTTGCCGATTCTGTTGTAACTTTCCACTATAAGATAATGTGGATAAAAACTTGAGTGACTTTGGGCGTACAAGCTGGGATATACAGGGGGAATCGCACACGTGGCTGAGATTTACACACAAGTTTTTGTATGTTACATGAAGAGTAGTTCTCTAGCTCAGGGCAGTATCTGATCCTTGACATCCTCCTCCTCCTCTGCCTGCTGCCTTGTTGGAAAAAGTTAGTTCGGGGAAAGTCAGATGAGTTTTCCCTGTGCTGATCCCCAGGTCTCAATCTCGATCTCACTGGAAATATTATGCAGTGGTGGTAAGAGAAGAGAAGGAAAAAGAGAAGTAACAGTTCGAGTTACAACAGTTGGAGCATTTTTTTACTATGTGGCATCGTCAGGCGTTTTCCTTCCTACTTCCTAGTCTTTTTGATGCATGCATAATCATATTTGGAGGAGAAACCAAGTAGATGCCAAACCAAACTCACCCTCCCGCACATTTGCACATGCCGGTGATATACTTGGTGCACGGATATAGAAAATAGAACTCAGGAACATTCTGACGAAAAGTTACTTGTTCCCCAATTTTGGAATTGCAAATGAGTTTCCGCTAGTCGTGTCGCAGTGCATTTTCGTCCCTGAAAAATGTCAACATTCGATATTATATGCTGAGTGCTGACTGTGATGAGGCAAGTGTAAGTATGCAGTATGTATGCTCCATTCCGATATCGAACTTTCATTAAGGATAATATGTGTGTCTTGTTGATGTTTCAATAGTGATATCAACTCTGTAGTAGAAAATGAGGAGAGCGGTGCCGTAAATAGAATTGATACTCTATTGCCTTTAATAACTTGCCAAAACAAACAAGTAGTATATTATATACATACTTCTATACATCCGCAGCGCAATTGTGCATTTTCGGAGTACGTACTTACTGCTAAGATAAGCCCCCATCAAAGGTTATCTAAGTTATTGACAAATTATGTGACATTATGTATAATTTAATTGTTGCTGTACTTCATGCCTGATTGATATATTTATTCCTTGATTCGATAACCGAAGTGAATGTAGGTAGATTTGAACACTTCCAATCCTAAATTGATCGAATGTACTGTGTATAGAATATGATTCAGAGGATCTTTGCAGATAAAAAATGCAAATATTCATTAAAATTGCTTTTGGGAGTTATTTACTTATTTTCCACACGTGTATTTATGTCATACATAAAAACACATAATATTGTTATGCGTCTCCTATACTTATTCACCATAATAATATTACACCCACGCAGCGAATTGCTTACTTACATCGGGACGTTTTTGGGCTGCTGTTGAAATCTCCTTTTTTTGCCAGAGTTGACGGTGATGTGTATTTGATCTCCAAATGATATACGATGCAGTTGTGCAACACAACGTAAAATGTTATACGCGGAAGGATAACAAGGATTTAGATATAATACCCGAAAGCGAAATCCACGCGGATTTCTCCCAAACAATTTTGTTGATAAGTATAAAGACATTACCATACAAGTTAAAGTGAAAGACGTATGCTGTTCTCTGTCGACAAAGTGAGACAGGGCAGTTTGCACATTTTTTTCCCTTCTCTTTCGCTCTCCCTTTCTTATCATTATCATTACAAGCAGTGAGGAGGAATAGAGAGGAGCTTTGGAAGGACGGAACGGGAACATGATTGATTCGACTTCTACACTCCAGCACCTCTCGTTTTTGCGATTTCCTCTTTCGACCTGTCAACCCTCGTACAAATTTTGATTGATTGGACTTTTCTCCTAGTGAAGAGGGCTTAAAGGTGTAGAGAGGAAGGAAAAGGGAGAAAGAAGACTTTCACTCTCCGTTTTTTGATGAAAATCTTTGAGAGACTAACGATCATTGAGAGTTTAGACTCGTCGTCCGACTCTTTGAATTGGGATACTGACGGAGTGGAGTTTCCTACAGAGAGAATGTGTGGATGGTGACAGGCATGGAGAAAGGGAAAATCCTGCTACGCCCACTCTCGCACACACCGTCACACCATGACGAATGAATTGAGTCATTTTCAGCTTGTCAGGGCTTTATTGGGTCATTTACTTAAAAATTTCCAATACTCACACATTTTCAGCTTTCATGCTGGAATTTTCCTGTCAGCACGGAATTTATCGGCATTCAAGACAAATGCATAAGGTTTTTTTGCACATTAGAACTGCAAGAGCACTTCCAAAGAAAAAAATAGCTATCAGTCTTGTAATCTGAGTCAACAATCCTGTGAGGGCCGAAGGCCTTGTGATATATCAAATTCAGTGACAGTGTTAAATATGGTACAAATTTGTCAAACATATTCAATTTAATATCAATCATAATTAATGTTTGTGTACTAAAGTGTGTGAAAGCACATCCATCGCCCGTTCCAAAGCTGGTGGAAAAATTGTCAGGATCTCTACAAATCTTTATGAAAAACTTTCTGAAAAATATGTATTATCCCATACTTTCCCCATGAAAAAATATTTGTGAAGGAGAGTTGTTTTTGGAGAGAACGTGAAAACTGGAGATAAAAATTTATCTTATTCTAGTGACTAACAACACACATAATGATGATGTTTCAGTGGGAATACAAACAATGGGAAAAGGGAAGGGTAGAAAACACAAATATTTCACAAGCACACACCACAAACCTACGGAGATTTTTTCTCCTGAAAACAGTAAGTTTGTTAGTAGACACTTGAGACGAGGAGACAAAAGACCTAATGTATCCGTATTACAATGGCTTAAGAGCAAGTGAAGATTTTCTTTCTTCTTTTGTTCAAGGGTTTTCTCTCTCTCTGAAATTTGCTTCAAGGATGATATGGAAGAGTATATACCAAAACTAAACAAATAAAAAACAGTGTTTGCGCTACTATACAACGCGTGTGTTTTTCTCCAAAAACTCTGAACCACAAGTTAGTGACATCGGGTGATTATGATAACATAGTGGGAGAAAAGACACTTTCCATTACATGAGCTATTTGCCAAAAGACTAGATTTTTTTGAAATGTACTCTGGAAAGAGTGGATGCAGAGTATTTTTTCGGGGGGAAAAAGTTGTGGGAAAATAGTGGGAAGCAGTTTGTTAAGGAATGGAATACGCCTTCTCTTCGGATAGAAAAATGCAGGGCATTAGCAGGTTTGTTTTAAAGTCTGGGAAGAGAAGGAACATACGAGATTTGAAGGAAAAAGCATCTTCTGCATTGTCTTTGTTCTGCAGTAGATTTTAAACTGTACAAAAGCACAACACAAGGACACATTTTCGTTGTTACTTTAAGTACTGCAGTTGTAGTTTACAAACCTACACACTATAACAAAATAAGAGCAATTTAGATTGTTAACTTAATAATACATAGTTACATCCGAGTTTTTTTCCACCCCGTGTTAAAACCCCATAAGGTTGACTCTCCATTTAAAATACATGGAGCCATGACCGCCCCTTTAAAATACATGGAGATATGACCGCCCCTTTAAAATACATGGAGTCATGACCGCCCCTTTAAAATACATGGAGCTATGATATTCCAGTAACTCCAGGATCTTCTCCAGGATCTTCTCCAGGATCTTCTCCAGGATTTTTTCTCCAGGATTTTTTCTCCAGGATTTTTTTCTCCAGGATTTTTTTCTCCAGGATTTTTTTTTCTCCAGGATTTTTTTTCTCCAGGATTTTTTTTTCTCCAGGATTTTTTTCTCCAGGATTTTTTTCTCCAGGATTTTTTTTCTCCAGGATTTTTTTCTCCAGAATTTTTTTTTCTCCAGGATTTTTTTCTCCAGGATTTTTTAGAAAATTT
>JAQFZW010000281.1:0-75789 GCA_034687055.1 Heteromurus nitidus
AGGCTGTGTTTTGGGAGGCATGTTTACTTCAGGATTGGATGTGTAGATAAAATCAAAAGTTTTTACGTTCATAGAAGTTATTTTGCTTTAAAAATTGTATATATTTATAAACTGGTACTTATTGAGTTATAATATTGCAAAAGTGATCTAGAAAGTTAATGATGTAATATTTTCTAAAGGTCAAAAGTTGAGATCACAAATTTTTTTTTTTTGTTTACTCAGTCAGCTGTTGTCTCCAAGATAAAAAAAATCCATTTCGCAAAGGATCATTTTGTGCTAATAAAGTGTTTGTTACTGGTAAAGCAGGAGTCCCCTTTGTTTGCACGGTTTGTGAATCGTGATTAGTATAATCGTTAAACGTTTCTAGTTCGCTGATGAAGTAGGCTTTTTTTCTTATTTTATTAGTACCTTGTTAAAAAAGTCAAACCTGAATGCTTCGGGTTGTCAGTCTGGATATATATGATTTATTGCATGGATGTACATTTAATCATGAAATATATAATAAATCATATACTGGATTGGACTCATTGTTCGTGGTCCCGATCCGTGAATAAATTCCCAGCGTAGTTCTTGTCCAATGGGGAAATCAAAATTAGTCAACTGATTTCTCAGAAATACTTAGAATCATGGAACGAGAAAGAAATTGAAAAAGCTATTCATATTCCATAAGCTTTAGTGTCCTGCTAGAATGAGAACTAGCTTCTATCTAGTCCAATTTCCGATACTCAAGCAAAGCATATATATTTACTTTCTGCGAGCAAAAACTAGAGATGCTTCCTTCGGTTGGTTACCTCGTATTTGGGATCCACATACATCGAATGTATGTGAAGCTAAGCTGGAAACAATGAACTTGTTTGAACCAAGAACTCGATCCTCAACAATGATAAGCGCAACAAACGTAGAGGTGAAACTAATTGCGTTGTGTTCCTGTAATTGAACTGCTCATGTACCGTCACGCTTCCGTAGGTAGCTGCATAACATGAAAAGGTGATAATTCCAGTAATTATATGAGTCTTTCCAAACACTCTAATTCATATGCGCAGCTAACGCAAGTGCCCATTTGGAGCTATTAGGGTTTGATGGCATAATGGCACATAAATGCTTTCCCTGTTTTCAGTTTTCATCCTGTCAGAGTTTCTTCTGATCAGTGTTACACAAAAGTGAAACAAAAACTAGCTTTTCACACAATGATCCTCATTAAGCAGTCACTTGCACATCCTGATTACTCCACACACGATGTGGTTCTCCCATGCATATTCCTGGACCATGCATACGTGTGAGTTTGCATAGTAAATTATAAGTTTGCCGTCATTTCAATTTCATAGACATCTTCCTTAAATACATTTACATCGGAAACTCATTGTTGATATAAGTTATTGTAATTTGAAAGACGTGAAGTCATTTTAGCCCACTGTATTGTTACGTTAGACGTTTAGATTTAGTCTTAGTGTGCAAACTGTAGTTAGCTTGATTGAAGAAACATGTTCAATAAAACTTCGCTTGACTTGGCCACCATATCAATTATTTCGTATCGGAACGGTTGTGGACGCATGTACCATGCATTCTGAATCCTGCTGTTGGTTATCTTGGAATATCTTGGATGCTTTATTAATCGTTAACCCGAAGCATCACACCACACGTCACACTGACACGGCGGATTAATAATTAAAAGCTCTCTAAAAGCGGATCAAGACATCTAAAAACAAAGCCATGGCAGGAACTAGTTCCAAATTTTTTTATTTCCGGGGTTGCAAACCAAAAACTTGTGAGGTTAGCGGGTTGCTGCTTTAGAAATTTTTAATTTTTAACAATGTTCAAGTTTGCATTTTATAGTTGCATTAAGTATAGTTGCATTTTAACACTTAATTAATTTCAGGTGCGCATAGGAGATGTCACGAAAGAAGTTTGGATATTAGAGAACTGGGCGAAATCTTGGAAAGTGTTGGAATCTCGAGCCAAGTGTGATGTTAAGGTGGGGAACGTCGCCAAGCTCCGATTTTCTCTCAAGAAACACGTGGAAAAACTTGGGATGTACGAGGAGAACTGGCTTTCACTGATCGTTACCAATATGGGCGTTCTTGATTTGGAAGATTATGACTTGTACACTTGCGAGAGTGTTTTCAAAATTCAGGTTGACCAGTTAGATGGAAACATGGATGTCATCGAGTCCGTCTGTCCAGAAGATTATTTCGATTTCAGTGGCAACAAGGCACGTGGTCGCGAGATTGTGTTGGTGAAGAAATTCATTCATCTCTCGACTTCCTCCGAATGCGACCGTTTAACTTATGGCATTGCTGTCACTCCCCACTTTTATCCGGATAATGATACTGAGAAGCTTCCTTTTTGGCTCGCTGACTGAAAGACACTATCCCTTAATTTGAGAAGTTAATTTTTTGTTGCATTTTGAAAACTGAACATTCAATTTACTAAACAACATTTTGTTGGAAACTTGAAGTACTTCATATTTATAAATAAAGTTTGCATTTCAATAAATTTCCCATCCCTTAAACAACGTTCCTGTTTCATTGTACATGATATTTTATGTCTTCATATAAATGCTATGATCATTGATTACCAGCAAATTGGACATTGTTCAAAAACAAATCTCATATGGGAATGGGACAGAATTTCATCGTCTCAGTCGGTGACGACGGAGTTGCACTTGTGATATGAATGCATGCATATATTTATTGCTCACTTCAAAAAAGTAAATGAAAATTCAACCGTGACTAGCACTTCATACTATCCATAAATATCCAATGTTGTTGGCTTCTCTCTATATATCGCTATATATACTTATTTTTTGTAGCTTCAACTTTTCACTCACAGTACAAAGTGAGAACAATATATTTCAGGAAAGAAATTTTTGGTCTTATTTTAGCTCTCATATTTTCTCAATTTCGTTTCATGCATATGTGGTTTTGTGGTCTACAACGCGGAAAACAAAAAATCATGGAAAAGTTTCGAATGGGTTGTATTGAGGAAGTTTGGATTTTGGAAGGTATAATGAAAAACGCATTAGCAAGAGAGGCAGTTCAGTTCAACAATGCAGAAAATCATGCCCCTCATTTACCACACGGTTTCCCTTGATAATGCACACATATATATCCTACTAAACAGTATTTCATGTCTGGGTTCTTTTCGACCTGTACCAGTCACTTTTTGATGTCTGGTCATTATTCAATATAAAAATCACATCCCGCATAATGACATAATGTGTTTTTAATCTCCGATCTTAACTTCACGTAGCTTTTTTGTTATCCTCGAATACTTACCTGTAAACTGTAGGGAGAATACAACGAGCGCAATGGAGAAAATATGATGATGACCACAGTAGTCGATGACTTTCTCTACGCGACAGACGAAAATTAAAGCTGGTCCCACAACAGCGGAAGCACCAAGAGCGATCAGAAAGAGCGATGCTTTAACGGATGCGATTTGGTGAAAAGCCAACACATCCAGGAGACACTGAAGAGCACCCAATATAACGATAATGACGAAGATGAGAGACGTGTGACCTCTCATCGTCCACCGACAAAGCATTGGACGGACGGTTCCAGACTTTGGTACCCATTCGGCGTGATACGGAAGGAACATTGCAAAGAGAGCAGAGAGGAGAAGCCAAATTCCATACGCTATGACGTAGTGCAGATTCCTGGAAAATGGAATTAATAAAAAAGCAATACATTATTACACAGGCTACCTAGAATTTATTTAAAGACATTTCAGGATCAATTTTCTTTGCCGTGTCACAAGAACATCAGTGATGTCCATTATACCCATATCGCTAGACTGCATTCTCATTACATCGCCGCGGCTTATTGTCTATGAAAAATTAAGGTTGCTCTGGGTTTGATACCTCCATCCACCTTGTATCCAGATAATGAGATAATCATTTGTATCCGCTTGTAGCACAAATTTAACTCTGGCATGAATGAGGATAAATCTCAGATTTGTGTACAATACGCACTATGCACATCTCATTGTCAGCATTGTGTGAGCTGGTCATTGTCATTATCATGTAAACTAATCCGTGACTAATACGGGCGTACATGTATGGTTTGGATTTGCTTTGCTTGCAAGACAAGTCTGTTCTATTGAAATATAAAATGTCCTGTAATGTACAATGATGCCATGTACGCATATGTACGTAGAAATAAATGTGCAAGTGGACAAAGTATAATGTATGTGAAATTTTGTTCACGTACAAGTTCGCACTATGCTCATCGTACATTATTAGTTTCATACAGATAAAAAATATAATATGAAACTCATCTTACAAGTGAGAAAGAAACCCCGAAAAATGCACAGGGAATTTAACATACTTGCATTGCACATGCACGTAGACAAACCTTAGGTGTATTTCACCCCATCGTTATTACTGCACCGAACAAAAAGAATAGACGTTCCGGCTGGATGAATTTACATTTTTATAGTAGAAAAGTTAGCTACACCCGTTGGTTCCTCTACCCACTCGTCCCACATTAATAACACATTTGTCTACCTGATTTAATAATATTTACACCTGCACATTACCATAATGTGCATCTTCCCCCCTCCATCATGCTGAGCGCGTTAACATTAGTTCGGAAGACGAAAACTTCGTGATTTTCTGGACAGTAATAAAAATGACAGGGTAGGTTCATTCATCTCAGCTCTGAGCAGTCTAAAAATACAATGCAACGATATCTGAACATTGCATCGATATGCATGTAAAACGTGTTTATAAAACGGACTAGAAAAAAATCCTTTATGTTTAACACCCAGCGGCACTGGTTTCATTGTTGTTAGCTTTCCAATTCCCAAGAAAGTGGCATTGTATGATCTGTGGTCTATGATAACTCCAAAAAATATTCAGATACAGCAGGCGCATACGAAAATTCAGGGGATGATCCAATATACACTCCACAACATGAAAACCTTTTAAATGAAACTAACGCAAGCAAACACTTAACTGCATGTTATCTGGCTCATTGCAGGTTATATGTAAGTGTATATATTTTATAAAAGATCTTTTTAATAAGGCACAACAAAGTGCTGCACACTTACTTCTTCTTGCCGTTAAAAATTCTCCCTTGTTGATCTCAATTTCATATTTTATACCTTGGCAAAAGAAGATATGATGTCACAAATTTTATATCTGATCTCAGCAAGGAACTTCCAAAAAAACTTTTCATGAAAAACGACTGATGTGTGAATATGGTACGTGGTGCATAGATGCAGTAATAATTTTCCATTCATTTCTTCAATCATGTTATTTTTTCCATTGTGAGATTCCACTATTGTCTTCCTCTTGGCTACAACCATGTACAATTCAAAAACTTACATTCTCATTTCAGGCACTTATTCGATTGTCTGATAAAAGCATAAAAAATTCTGCGTTTCTTCTATTTTTCCTTCGAAAGCGTTGCATCACACTTTGGTGATCCACGTTTCGTAGTTTGTGCGGACGGAACATAATCCAAATATGGATAGACGCCTATGTTTTTGATGAGATGGGATTGTCGGACTTTTTTTTATACAATGTTGCATTGCATTGCACCCCACATGCTGTGAATGAACTGCTTGTGTTTCTTTCAATTTTCTTTAACTTTTTGGTGACTGACGAACGCTGAGAGACGAAGGGTAAGAGAGAGATGGGAACATTGCTGATGGTCGGGGAAAGTGAGATGTTCCTAGTTCCTTTGTGACATATGGCTTGTTTTGCTCCTCAATACGAGAGAATCTGCTGTGAAATTGGCATGGGACATGAGCATTAGATATACATTCGTTAAGCTAGTTTACTTTATGCTTCATTGTATTTCAAAAGATGAGAAAGAGCAGCACATCACAGAGATTCAGAGAGCTCGAGAAGCTCGGTTCGGCTTCTATTTTGTGTGTGTGTCTCGGTGCAGCTAACCAGATCCAATTAATTTGAGAAGCAATTCAAAATGATTTATGCGAGCGTTATCTGTTATCCATATGATATTCAACGGGTGATGAATTGGACGTGTGTATAACCATGCTACGAACTTTTATTTTGTAGTAATCCACTTTCTGCTCAATTATATCATGAAGCAAATCTCATTAATCACGGGGACCAAGTGCAACTGTCCTTTTTCGGGAGGGTCATAACCGAAACCGCACAAAAACAACAATGATATATTCTCCATGTACCCGAAGACTATGTATATCTGTTTCACAAAAATATGTTGCATTTTTCTCATTCCTTCACCTCAATACTCCGATCTGATCTATTTGTAGTAGTGTAGTTGTGTAGTATATTATGAATTGTACTCTATAAATAGGCAAGCGGTGAGTATTTATTTATTGAGGCTAATGGCTAATGGACCCAAGTAATGACAATGATGATACCGCAGGAGAGAGAAACATATTGCATTGCTGGGGTTTTCAGCTTCACCGCCGACCGCCGCCCGTAACAGAAAAAGGTCGATAATGGACGACGTAGGCATACCCTTCAAAACCATTTATTTATTTATTTTACGGCCTACTTCCTATATGACATGCCTTCCAGTGCCAGTCCGGAGTGCGGGCGGACATAACATATTTTTGTACCTACAAAAACATCTCTCGTCACTCTCACACACAACACAAGTGTACTCATCCTCATCCTCCAAAACTCTTGCCGAAAATTCAATACACTCGCACACGCGTGTTATTACTGTGGAACCCAACCACATTTATGACGGAAACGTCAAGAGAGAATTGCATGGGTGATAGCAATGATTATATGCACTTTATGTTCAACCGGTTCTTATGCAGGCGAACAGTTGCCCACACTTGAGCACTACGCGATGAATGCTTTTCAATGAATATGAACTGTCTGTAACATACAATTTAACAATTATCAACTTACCATGGAACATCTAACGATTCAATAAGCTGGAAAAGTACGGTCACGGCAGGGGAGACGACTCCAAATCCCAACGCGGCATATGTGTATTGACAGCCGAAGAATCCACTATGTTCGTGTGACATTGACAGGATGGAGGAGTTCAACAGTCCAGCTGCTGAGATCAAGAGCATCTATAGGGAAAACGGAAAGTACGAAAAAGGTAATTCAATTGCGAGTAATTTGTTGGTATTTGAAGGTCCTACTTGGAGGCTACCAGCGAGCTTCATGAGTATGAATCATCTTTTTGTCTACAACCGCAGTTTACGTATGTATTAATGCGGTATATATAAATCCCGAAGCGAGAATTGTTTTTCAATTACTTCAGAGATAACTGCTCTAATTATTTAGATACTAATGGCATATGTATATGCTCATCGATAATTAAACAAAATTATTGCTACAAAGTAGAAAAATAGTGTAATTAAAGAAGATATGCATCATCATCACGCATACCAAACATTGTATTATAAAACGCCGTTTAGAATATAAAATTTTATAACTAACGTATTAATTCAATACTACAGATAGGATTACTCTGACGTAGAAGATATACATAGATGTAGAGGACGTGAGTATGTAACATGTTTCAATATTGGCAGTGCCACTGATTTCCCAATGATGCTGATCATTCGTCCAGTTACTTTGCGTCCATCAAAGATACATAAAATATTATTAGACAAAAAAGGCTGCTGAACTTACCGTTCCCAATGAATGAACTGCGACAAAGGCTGCGAAGGAGATGATCCACTGTTCGTAATCACTTTGGCATGCCCACTGGTCAGACTCGTGGGAGTCCCATCTGAGATCGCATGAAACGTGACAGTGAGCAGACAATGGGGAGCAGGACAAAAGATGATGGAATTTTTCCTCCTTCTCTGAAAAGGCTTTACAAATCAAGAAAAAAATGCATTGTATTTGAATGAATGAGTGTGGTTGAGTTAAGATGTATTATCACACAATGGCAAACCTTTCCGAAATATATAGCATTTCAAAATGTCTTCAAAAAAGACATGTATCAAAAGAACATATAAGTGCCGAATTCGAACTGCGTATAAATATGTACATCAATATTGAAAGACTTTAATTATGCACGAATTAGATTCGGACGAATGAATACGACATCGTATAAGTGGGTGGGATTTTCTCTGCCTCTTTTCTTTTGGAATTCGATATTCTTTTGAATAATTTGCTCCGTAAGGAAACGTTATGCACATTTTCTATGCTGAAAGTGAACTGCTGGAACAAGATTCAATCTGCCAGTTCTGATGACAAGCAATTCAAATGAAATGTAAAGGGCGAGGTGGCTCATTTCACCCAATTCATTCCGCACAAAATTCGATGAAAGTAGGTTAAATCTACAGAGGGAAGGAGTTGCAATCACTCGTGCAACTCTTGTTGCCAATTCATATCACATCAGTTCCTCCAATAATCCCTATGCGTACGTAATATACAAGAGCAAAGTAAACGAAAGCGATACCAAGAAGATGAAATGGAGCGGATAGCGGATCCATGAACCATCTACGCACGTTCATGGAGAAATAGTGGCAAGCTTTTATACGCTCGCTCTGTTTCGTTCGTTCCAGATTTCATGGTGAAAGCTAATCGCATTACAGGTTAGCCACGAAAAAGTTTATTTTCCTGTGGTATGGTACATACCCTCCTCGAATCCTACAAGAAAAGGACCTTTTATCAGTCCTGCTTGAAAATCTTGGTATTCATTCATGAGCT
Source organism: Heteromurus nitidus (assembly GCA_034687055.1). Lineage (NCBI taxonomy): Eukaryota > Metazoa > Arthropoda > Collembola > Entomobryomorpha > Entomobryidae > Heteromurus > Heteromurus nitidus. The sequence goes on from JAQFZW010000281.1 coordinate 8,624, forward strand.
TCTTTACTACAATCTCATCAGCTAGTCAGATCTTCATCTCCAAAGTAGTAGTGCAGACACGTTACGTTTTCTAGTTTTGTCCAAGAGCATAGCGGCATATGTATTATATGAAGTTAGATCGGCTGTGCATTCTTTATCATTCGTCATACTAAATTAATTTTGTGGCTTTTTGACCCATACGAATTCGCTAGGCTATTTCCTTCAGATTTCTAATCTCTTTTCCACACTACTTTACCTTCGAACAGGGACAAAAGTTTTTGCTACGAGATATCTCGTGGTGTCGTGGTATTTGTGGAATTGCCGATGGATAAGCTATAGTTTCTGTGAGATACTTTCTTTGGGTTGGGGTGTTTTTCGTTCTTGTTTGTAGAAAGTGTGATGAGCTTCAAACGTCTAGAGTGTTACTGGAGCCTTTTTACAATCAAGTGTTAAGCTATTGGACGTATTTAATGTGTTGCAGACAAAGATATGTGCATATATATTCATTTAAGCATATATCTAGAGCACATTTTACCAATGTCACGCGCATCTAAACCTTTATCATTTCACCTTCCAGAAAATCAATTAGCTTGACAATGAAACTGTCTATCCTCTAACCTCTTAAAAGGCAATTTCCAAAGTGTACGCTCAATTTAACAGCATCTGCCCTCTCCAATTCCCCTCCCTCATGAATTCCGTAGCTTACTTGAACTTTAGCAAAAAACAAACCTGGCAGAAGGGAAACAGAGTAAATACGTATCCACACTCCACTTCACACCATCCCATATACGAAGACAAAACCTGGAACTATGTGCATACAACCTGCAGTATTGTTCAAGCTCAAACATGTATAGTTATTTGCTCCATCTCCCCTCTCCTTATGAAACGAGGGCTTGCACGTCTCAATGCTATGCAATCGTTACATTTTGCCACTTTAAATTTATGCATTAACAAAATGCAAATGGTATATTGGTTTAGAATTTAGTCCCGTTCCAGATCCAGCATAAATAATCTGCTTTGCTGGAAGCTGCGGTTACTAACTACAGCATATTGTTTACTCTGGACATCTCTGAACGAGATCACCGAATGAAGACACTCCAAGCCTCATAAAGTTCAGTTGGAGTAACTGCAAAGCCCATTCCCCATATGGCCATTTACCATTTACATGCATACTTCAAGAAAAAGTGCCACTTCCGCCGTTTGTCAGTTAAGCTAATTTACCCAGAGGCTTTTCTAATTACAGCTACCACATGCTAGCTGAAAATAATGGCAACGAAACGAATCCGAGTTCATCACAGTAATGTATCATGATGATGACTCCAGTACGAAGTTACGAACATGTCGGTAACATGAGCACTGGATGTTTTCAAGAATGACTTACTGTTTTCCGAAACCCTTTTCTAACCCTGTGACTATTTGGAACTGGCAGTGCGTTTAGGGAATTAGGTTGTTAGTTCCACTTCCAGGTTGTACTTTTACATAAACTACTTGTGTATAGAGGTGCCTCACAAATTATATTTGTGAGTGTGAGAAGGTTCATGTATGCATATATGTATGCGTAAATATATGTACTTTCATAAATCCTTTTCTGTAATGCATCAGCCCTCCGATGACAGAGCAACCACGCACACGTGCCAGTAACACTTTTTCAACCGTTCTAACCCATATCCTGTGAAAACACATTTGTTCTACGCACAATTAATCATGTTAACAGCATTCGCGTTCACAGTTCCAACTCGATCATGACAAACGGCATCAAAAAACGAAACGTTTTAGTTACCTACTTTTCCCCTATTGTTGTCTCACACATTTCGATTGTAATGCTCACGTTGACTGGAGTAAAACTTGACGAGTTGCAGTCTGCAGTTATAAAACTTAGGGAGTAGGGAACTTCAGAGTTGCGAGTTGATAATGTAATGTATATTGTTACATGTACTTGCTAATAATGCTTTTACCTTCAATTCTCAATTCAAGGTTAAAAATGTTCATGGCTTCACAAAATTCGTTTTCGAACGCATCATGTGTGCAATCAGGGTTGATGCCGAAATGGACAACTGCTTATTTTCCTCATTCTACCATACATGCAGTAGGTGTGGGTTTCACTAGTCCCTGGCTGCAACTAATTACCATTGACTAGGTGAGTTGCCAATGCTCAAGAGGCGTCCATGCACGCTCATTAAAATAAAACTGCCTTCGGCTGTTTTTGAAGGATTCAGGAGAACAAATTTTACATAATAACACGAACCCATAGTCATTATCATACATACTCCATCCAGAGTGAGATCATGCACTTTCATATTCATACTTGTTCAAGATTCCACATGTGCTGATATGAAGTAAGAATTTCGCGAACACATGGTGTCCATTTCTCCTTTTGAATGTCTCACAGATAAAAATACACTAAAATAATGATTTAATGAAAGTGATGACTCTAGTCGTCTAGTGTCTAGTCTAGCACTTCTTCCGAGGTGGAGATAACACTGATCGTTTGATGCGTTCCATGCCCAGTGGAAAAAAGTCTACGAACCCCCCAAAAATGCAATAAAACTTGTTCGGTTAATATGTTCGAGTGGGCTTGGTGACTTGTGGTGACCTCATTAGTGTCGGTGTTAAAGTGGGAGTTATGAGATGGCAAACATGTTGTTACAAAACAGGGAAAAGATGTGCATGCATGTGAGAAGGACATTTTAACAGCTTACTGCCCGCCGCGCCTACAACTAAACTCCTTTGTGAAATATTGGAGCATGGAAGTTTGCGCTGCGTTTTCAGTATTTCTCTATTTCTCTCTCTCTCTAAAAGATCTGTTGCTGGGAACTCCGACACAGAAAGACTATAAATATAAATGTCAAGTTGTCGGTGTTTGGTTTCTGGTGCGCACAACGCGCGCACAAACACACACACACTCACTCTTTCGAGTTTTGGAACATGCACGAAAACAAAAGTCAACAAGGCAGCTGCTGCTGGCATGCAGTCTATTTATTCCAGGAAGAAAGAATAAATGTGCCTCTGACTTGAGATGTTTGTACTGAGCTTTTATATGTTGTGCTCTTTGTGCATGTCTCTCTTCCGTCTAATTCCAAAACTTTTGAGCTTGTAAACGTGTCACAAAAGTAATTTCCTTTAGTGAGCTTTTAATCTAATTCTAAACTTCTATCTGAAACTCCGGAGGACTCGGTAATCAATTTTCCACAAAATGAAGAATCTAAAATATAAAGTTTACCCATGCACCATACAGGCCGAGTGGAAAATTATGAGTTTAGTTTATTCTAATGTCTAAAATTCTTGAGTTACTGCATAATGCAGCCAGTTTCAATCAGGAAGTGACTTTTCTACTTGGCGAAATGCGATAAAAAATCGAGAAAGTGGAAAGGGAAAGGCGTACATATAACTTCATTTCATCATAGTAGTATGCTTTCACGCACACACCACCGCTTTCTCCATTAAAGATTTTCCATGCAGCTTCCAAAAAAACTTGCTTTGCTTCCGCATTATAGCCATCAGCTTTCAGCTCAGTTCAACGTCAAGATTTCACGTGCCACTTTCCCTCGCAACAACGTACTCCCACTTATCCCCTCGGGAAAGTTCAGACTGGAAGGAAGGAAACATGAGTGCCACACGAGATATGTACAAACAAATGCACAATTTTGATGGATTTGAAGGTAATCTGTGTCTAGGTGAATTATTGATTGAGGTCGTAATCCATCTTAAAAGACTCTGTAAAAAATCAAAGGGAATTGCTATGTGTGCTTCCAACTGAAACAAAACAGGACCTTGATAAATATCTACAGCCTGTGTATGCGTGAGGCACGATATATTTTCTTCGAATTTATGTAATTACGATTGTGCATTTTGCATGCATACGGGAAGAATCTGAACTTCTTCGTTTATTCATGGAACTTTGAAACTGGCATCGCAAGCGCATACCTTCCGGGATTCATTACACCCTCGAGCTTATATATAAGCTTTTATTTATAAAAGTATATCCTTGAACTATATTTCGATAAAACCTTGGAAAGAAAATGGATGAGAATTCGTGCATGAAAATGAATTTAAATTTTGCCAAACGTATTCAGTCATGTAGAATAAAATATTCATTTATGAAGGAAGAGATGAATGCAGAGTGGAAGAAATCGAAAACAATTTGGGCACGTGAAAAGTTATACTTTTCGAGCAAAGCTTGCACTTTGCGCAAAAATTTACTGAATTAACAAGTAAATGTGACATGGATTGCCTTGAAAGATGCTGCGTGCTGGATGCTCAATTTAAGTAGCCAAACCCCGTATTTTATAAGGCATGTTCACCTTTTGCTACGGATGAAGTTGAAGATTTCTGTTTGAATTGCTTTTTTGGACAGTTTTGTGCAACAACAAGCATTTGCCATAAATTTTCCGAAAAAGAAGAGGAGTCGACAAAAACGGCCTTTCACAAAAATATATCTGCTTACCAAGAAGAGGGTAGTGGCATTTCCCGTCCTGATCGCTGTAGCCCGCTAATTCAGAGGCGTGTAGGGTAACGTCATGCATCGCACTGTCAAAGGCGAAACAAAGCGACTTGTACTTAAAGCCTGCACTATCATCCACACAAACATGTGGCGGAGCGGACATGCGGTATTCTTCAGCTTCATCTAATAAATCTTCGTATTCTGTTGGGGAAACTTGGGCTGCAGGAACTAACGCATCGAGCAAGTCGTAATTCGGCTCGTCTGTGGTTGTTGAGGTTGACGGGGATGGAGAAGGTTTGAAACGACCCCGTGCTTCTGCTGCCTCAAGAAACTGCAACGAAGAAAACCAACAAATTTATTCATTGTCAAAGAAAGATGTACACATTTCGTTGATCCGGTTGAGGTGAAATGAACATAAAAGCTAGTTGTTATTCAATGCGGAGAACATTTCTGCATAATGTTTTGTAGGTATACATATAAGCTGCAAATCTCAATGACATCTTCATATTATTGCTTCCACTTTATTCCATCATCTCCCTCCAACGTATTTTACGAGCTACCACCCGGACTCGTAATCGTTCTTAACTACCTTGCATCAATCACATGTATTGTGCTGTCTCCTGGCTTATTAACTTTATAATGGCCAGTCATAAATATTTAATGGAAAAATATATCTACACTTGATGAAAATGAAAACAACGATTGAGTTGTTAGTTAGGTTGTGGAGTGGATGGCTCTTTGAGAATAGATGCAACTCTTCTCAGCACGTAAATATTACTGGAATGGAATCCTAAACCTTAACTTAATGGCACAATACAACAATTTGAGGATATCTTGCATCACACATAAATATAAATACAACGCATTTAGATGGTCGTACATACTCGGTGGCACAATAGAATACCAGTGCCACACATGAACATGATTAATGAATTCATTTTCCCAGGCAAACGGGGTGGTAAAATAATCATACTAACTACTGGTTGTTTGTAGCATCGTAGTTTACTTGAACAATTGCATTATGCCATTCTGCATTGCGAGCGCACTTTACACGTGCTTTTTGTATATTAATTGAATAATTGCACATGGAAGGTTCATAAAATGCGCATATGAATATTAATATTACTGAACGCTGCTATGTAGAAACACGTTGTGTGTTTTATTCTGAATATATGACGACAAGGATGGATTCGCGTCAGATGTGGGATTGGGATGGTCGGATACTGAACTATTTCTGAAAGAATATAGTATAGCGTTTTATATATAATTTACAAGTGTACACAGAAATACATCTCTGAATATTCATATCTGCATGTCGGACACGATTGCATATACACTTGCCAAAGCAAAGCCACCTTGCTTTTTTCTAAACCTACAAAAACTCGTACATGAAGCATAAATATGCCAGCTTGTCTAGATGTGTAAATCGTGATCACCAGTGCCATTACCATCAGCTACCCACACGTATTTACGAGACGGTGATGAAGCGACAAATTTATCCGCTATATATAACTGACCTTCTTCAGATCTTCAGTAGGATGGCGATCATCAAATTGAGAGAATCATTTAAATAGTAGCTTGGTGGGCCAATCACCTATAAGCCTCATCTTCATCCTATCCCAAACTAATTTCTTTCGTACCGAAGACATAAAATACTTTTAGCAGTTGTCATTTGGGATTTCGGTGTAGTAAGCAGTTCAAGAGACTCGTCAAATGAAAATCAATATGTGCATACTTTGCATACCTGCGCACATACTATAAATTAAAACTGAGTATGTGTATTCGTATTCAAAAGGGAGTTTCCAGCTTCTTTTCAAAATTGCTATCGGGTAAAAATCGACATCTACTTCAAATTCAACAACGTAAGTTCATAATGATTACCTGACAAATGTTTACAATGATGGATGGGATTATATCCTGCAAGATCCCTTTCCATACTAGGCCGAATCTGCTGTTTTAAGCAATTTCATATATTCTCTCTAGTTCAGGTCTGATACACCTCATCAACCCTATTATCATGCTGTTGAGCATGAAGGACTTATAGTGAAACTGCATCGACTTTGCTTTTATCTCTGTCCGACAGCTATTTATAAACATTTTGAAATCAATCTGCTACGAACGACACGCTTGATTGACAGATAGGAAAAGAAAAGCTGCCGAAAATCTATATCTCCGAAGAGAATCTGAAATTTGGCAGTAACAGTTGCAACTGTTGTGTGGAGGAAGGCATATATTTTTATCGACAGAGAAGATCAGGTGGATTATGTTACGGATATAATGTTAAAATGTTCATCTCGTTCCTTTGCGGTTTCCACTTGACTTACAATCTCTGATATTTTAGTGGTTGTTAACCCTCACTCACGCATACATATCTGCTTCTGCAATCGAATAATGGAGTACTCACCGAGCATATAAAAATATAAACCATGTTTGGCTGGAGTACATATAGACAACCACTGCCATATATTTTCCTATTTTGTACTTCATTTGCAATGACATGTAATATCTATCCATCGACAGATTTAAACCTCAAATGCTTCCTAACTCACCACCGACCGCGACGGATCTAACATTTTTTGTGAGGATGTTGTGATGTGATATGCATCGTTCGTTTACCTCAAATCCATTTTACTTGAGTTTCACTGAAAAAAAACTTCCTTGCAAACACACGGAATATCAGACGAAGACGATGCAATTTGTCTGAGAAAATTGGGTACAACTCGAGAAAGCCTACGCTAGAGTAAGAAAGAAGACTGCATTTTTTGTTGTCGTCTTGTGTTCCTTCATTAGTGACAAGAACAGACGCATTGAGCTCAACACTTCATTTTATATTCCATGTAATCCAAGACAAAAAAATTGCATTTCACATCGTCTTCATCTCGTGTACATGTTATTTGGGTAGCATCGTAGAGAGAAGTTTTCGCTTACCAGTGAATCGTTGCATTCATAGCTACACTTGGAGATGATGAGCTTTCCACCACATCCGTCAGAACAATCACCAACCGAGTCTGCGATCAACTCAGCCATGGAAGTAGTACAGTTGATTCGATTGGGGAGACATGATGTTGCTATCCTTCCTCGGCTTGATGAGTACACGTCTCTCGATGTGAAAATCGGTAACGCATCCTTTGTGAAGGAGGTAGTCGCACTGGTGTCTTTGCTGTCATCACACCAGGTAAGCCTGTCATGGAATTTATACGGGACTGCTGGAGGAATGAAGAGGATTAGAGGATAAAGGAGACCACCGAGGAGAAGACATATGCACAGAACCTGCCAAGAAAGAGAAAAACAAAAAAATTATATACATTTGAGAGGTGAGATCAGTTGTGTTTTGTTATTTCGGAATGTTAGACAACCGTACAGAATGTAAAACAGTTTCGGAATTTTTATTGAGGGCTGGTTCGCTGACATTTTTTCCTGTCCTACTTAATTTGTTTGACAAAATAAATACACCCAGAGAGAATTGCGATGGGAAAGTCAAATGGGTTAGAAATTGCTGTTGACAGAAGATGAGGCTCGAGATATATGTGTGCTCGTGCTCTTCCTATAAAGCACACACTCTTTGAAGCCTTTCTTTCAGAAAAAGAAAGGTCTTCAAAACACATTTACTTTTTGACCTATAAAAATCAGTGGGGAAAAAGATATGTTTGTGATTTAAGCGTGGTTTTTGTCACAGATGTATTCACTTAAAGAAGACATCCAATGATATATGTTGCGAGTGAGAACAAACACTTATCATTGCCTCAATATCTCCATACATAACTATTTGGCAACTTTCAGCTGGTACGACCTTACGCGTATGCAGTCTTGAGAATTTGAAGAAAATATGTTCATTTTTTAATGATACGATGACACATGTTTTGGCAAGTTTCGAACATTTCTAACATTACTGGCCTATTGGGAGAGCTCCTGTTTTCCTAAACATTTGGGTCTAATTAATGCTCACCTCGCTCCCCGAATTAAGGAACATGTGGGAACTGAAACACCCAAGTTCCATGTTATCAAACATATTCGTACAGCGTTGTTGGAATTCAGAATCTTGATATGAATCTGTAAGACTAAAAAAAGATGAAGATAACCCAAGCATTTCTTCTCATTATACATTTTTCCAGCATGTCTACATTGGGTTTACGAGTAACAATGCTGCATAAATTGCAATGCAAATGTGATACGATCAACACGATACTACTGCTGTGGAGTATCAAACCCCTCTTCTCCAAATATTTGAAGCAAAATTTTTGCTTAAGGATATTTTTCCACAAAAAGAATATATAGGAGTCGAGTGCGTATTCCGGATACGAATGGACATCATTGCCCAGCCCACCCCTTATATCATTCACCCATTCTGATTTATGACAGCAATTCTACAAAAGCTCGAGTATGAAACAATGGCTTTAATTCGCTCCTATTGTGTTCCCCATTTTGAAAAAATGAAGTAAGCTGTATTTCCATTTTGGAATAAAATTTTACATGCTAAACTGAGAGATAGTAGAAATGTATTATAGACAATGCTGAACGAGCAAAAGTTTACTTTTGGAAGCAAAATATATGTGTAGACGTGAATCTTTAAGATCAAAACTATTGATAGTGTCAGTTTTTACTATGCACATGTATACGTTGCGTGATAAAAAACGGAATCTATGTATCAGAGAGATACTTTATCATATGCCCCCAAGCCGAATAACGTCACCTTTTTTATGGAGTATGAATACGTGATATGTTACATGTCGAAGTAGCCCGAAAATTCTTTGTATTTATTACTCTGCAGTTGCAACTTTACGAGTACAAGTAAGAATTTTTATATGAAAGTTTTTTCCTGCAACACAACTCGATCCCTATATCGTTTCGGCTGAAAAGGAATAACTTTCTTTAAGTTGAGTAGATTTAAACAGAATCTATCTGTAGCAAGCAGCACACATTACATTAGAACTAGAGCACGATCGAATCCTCCCTTTCATATGGATACTAACGATGAGAGGGAGACCACTTCTTTGAGAACACAAATTAATTCACTAGAACGAAGTTCCATGTCAAGTGAAAATGTATTCGTCATTTCACTTACTTCTAAATTAGTTACTCTACAAAGTCTGCATAAGTTTGGTCCCCTGTGACTTCCAGCCTTCGTCTAACGAAGTACAATAAACGTTTAACACGATAAAGTCAATCGTATCACATCCAAGTTGCAGCCTTTTAACTGTTTTATGCTTGCGGTACTCAGCAGGGTATCAGTTTCCCCTTTGTGATTTGTATTGGCAGCTCAATGTGCATGGTCTACTTTTGGCTATGGTATAAAACAGTCTCCTCTACTTCATTCGACAGAAGCACACAAGGATAAAATGATACCACTCATGTCAAGTTAAGTTGAACCATTTAAGTGCACCCAAGTATACATGTAGGTTCACTATATGCACTAATCGCACTTAACTCTTTTTGTCTATACATACATTACGATTAGATTGAAAACATATGGGACTTTAAAGAATAAAACAGTTTCAATTCGTAGAGGCAAGTACCACACATGCTCGTGGGAAAATGATAAAAAGCAATCAATTGATGTACATCAGCAATTCAGCATAAAATACTTCGTATCGCGAGGAAAAGGTGAAGCTAACTTTAAATATCGTTAATTGTCATAAATGAAGCTAAAAGGCAATTCCACGTTACTTATGTTCTCTGGATTGCTGCTGGTGGCTGGTGAATGAGGAAAAACCAGTTTTAAATCTCCTCTCTTATTGCGACTTTAAACATGCATGAAAAACAATTTTACGGGAAATTGCGATGAAGATGAGTGAGTAAATGAGTAGCTGTATTCTACTTGATGATGCTGATTCATGCAAATGAGTGTGAGTGATGTTGTTTGATGATGCTATAGTCGTTCCCCTCCATTAAACCTTACTACTTGATCATGGGGGAATGCCAACGACGACGAGAGAAGTCGACATTTCGACAAGGTTTTATATCAGACACGAAGTTGGAAACAATCAATGCGGAATTGTACCTATAATGCATTTCAGCAAAGCAGTTCAAACTTCTCCTAAATTCAGTTGACAAGTAGTTTTTCCGCAAAGCTGTCACACATTCACCAGATCTGCATCAGTGAAAAATCCGGTAAGTACCAAACCGAAGCCATCGACAAACGTGTCTCGCTAAAAGTTACATCTTACATCGATGACTTCGAGTCGAGTGTCGAGTCTCATACTTACTCTTCTATGACGTAGACATGTTGAAGATTAATACTCCCAGATTTAGTCTCTTGTCACAAGCACCCCAGATGAAAAATGACAGTATAGTAAGAAATGCAAAAGTTTTTAACCACGAGACATGATTCTGTGACAAAAGCAAACACGTCCCAGTGCCAAGCATCATGTCACAGTTAAGCTTATGCATTATCATGGTAAATAGTACAACAATGAAAGAATTTTATTTTGGAAAATGGGATAATCTTCAAGACAAGCAGCTATAATGTACGTAAGGGAGACGAAATGTGAAACAGATTGATTTTTGACTGCCAAGTAAGTGACCTGTCATATGGTGGTGTGCAGTGTGTAGCTCGAAGAGACAAGCAAGGTGACAGATATTAATGGAGCTCCGGAAAACTATTTACCGGTTTCTTCCGCTACAAGAAAGAGCTGAGACGAAAAGTGATGCTGCTTCTTCAGTTTAGTCAACCAGTGCTCTTTTGGTTGGATGAATTTCAGTTTCCACTTTCACTGCACAAAGCCCATGCCAAGCAAGTTATGATATATATGATCAGATGGAAACAGGAACTGTGAATGAAAATAATATGATCACATCGCATGGTTTCATCTCACTTTGAAATAGAACTATTTTCCACACTCGTCATCCAACCCAGCGAGTTGTAATAAATTTGTGCATTTTTCCGAGTTCTCTCAGGAGGAGAATTTAGGGGAAACGAGGAAACAACTTAATACGGCTGTCATGTGTCAGACTAGGTCAACATTCAACCAAGCCAACCGAATCCCTTGACTTAAAGAGAACAACTTTTTATTTCGTGGAGTAAGTTACAGGATTTCACACATTTGCTTGAAGAGGGAAGTCCACCCTGGGCGGAGGATGCTCTTAAAATATATCGTCCTCGAATTCGCATTTCCTCTGCTGGCTCTATTTTTTTACTCGGGTTGCATCCGTGTGCAAGCATATGTGGATGCACAGTTATACTTAATCCATGAGAATTTATATTATGTTTATACACATGAAAGTTACGTGCATTATAACTTGCCTTTTTCGGTTGAGAGGACTTGTCAGAGCAGAGTCCGAAAATGATTGGAGTGGCCAGTGAGAGGAGAGATGAGATCCCGTAAATCAAAAGTGTTTCCTTCTCCGAGAACCTCGATGAGACTTGGGTATGATTTAGCCAAGTACAGACGACTCCCAGTCCTGCAAAGTAAAACAAGACAATACATTATTACATTAGAGCAAAGAGGGTTTGATGTTTGATCTCTTCAGCTCTTAACACTTAAGTAGCACGCTTTTACACGAAAGGAAATCTTTAGTGTTTGTGTTGACATCAACAATACAGATGTATAAATACAACCAGTATAAAAATCCACGCACATACATTAATTTTTCCTCATAAAAGCACTTGTCTGCCTTTTTGGAAGTTTGAGAAGAAGGGGCATTGTGTTGTCTGAAGAGTTTGTTGGACTTCGGTCAATTTGGCAAATGCGAATATGAGTCAATCTGATGGACGCATTTCTTGTGAGTGGGTGAAAAGAGTGTGTTTGCAGAGTTTCTCTGTGGGAAAAAAGCTAGGGGAGAGAATCATGTTGCAATAACAGATCCAAGCTGTGATTACATTAGCGAGCGTAAAGATGTTGACAGAGAATTTTTTAGCAAGTTTCCCAGCTTGTGTTTCACAATCAGCCTCAGTGATTCTCTACATTATCCACTTGAGAAGTTTTCCTTTGAGTTTGAATATTGTGCTGCTGCTGTTAGTTGTACAAATTCAGAGAAGTGACAAAATGTGAAGAGAAAAAAATAATGCGTGTGGGAGGGGAAGAAGTGTTAAGTGTATTTGCTTGCACTGAACTCTGTTGAACTTTTCACTTAAGAAATGGAAAAGGGAGGGGTCATTTTTCCCCATCTCAAAAAAAGACTGACTTCCACTTGACCCATAGAACGTGCTTGTACGAATCTACCCATTAGTTTCTCGTCTTGAAATGTCATTAAGCGATTAGATAGCTCTCGCAGTAAATGGATACGGAGGAGATTTTGTGCATTCTTCGAGTTCGAGTATGTGCATTGGACGTCTTTAAATTCAAGTGTGTTTCTCATCTGCGAAAGGATGTATCGCTCCGCTTCTGCTTCGCATTCGCATGGGAGTAAACTTTTAGAGAAAAATGGTTTTCATAAAATTTGATTTATGCACGCAGTACATTCAATTCGCGATGAAGAAGTAAAATTATACCAGCACAGATTCTGCACAATTTGCGTTTAGCTGGTCCTATTACGAGATGCCATATAGTGGCTCTGGTATGGTCGTGTGTAAATGCGCTACTTTGGTGGAAATAAAATGTTATTTGTGGCTTTTAGGAACATTGAGAATGAAATATCGTAAAGAAATCATTTTCCTAATGTTCTAAGCCCGTTTGCGTTTGCAGCATTGGATTCAGGGATTCAGTTCAGATTCGTTCGTAGTCGTAGTGCATGGCCGTGCTTCTAATAAGTCAGTATAAGATAATGTCTTTGCTTTTCTCTGTTATCTGGTATTCGCACAAGTGCCGCTGAGAATTTTGGGCGAATCTCAAGTGTTTTCAAACTTGTGTACACATTTGGAACTTATCAAACTTGCAAGAATATTGGATGATTATTACTTACTTCCTTCCGAGGGTTTCAATTTTTTGCTCATTACCAAAATGGAAGCAGGAAGTGTGGTAAATCTATTCACAGATTTGTATCATTGCATTAAAGCAGGAGTAATGCCTTATATAAACAATTTCAAACTAGTCTACCCAATGCCCTTCAATGCAAACGCTAATAAATGAGAGCTAATTTAATCTGCAGACATAGAAAGTACATTTGATTCAAACATTGAGCCACACTACCTGTTTAAGAATCTGCCGGCGAAGCTACCCTTCGCATATGTTAGGATGATTAGTACTTTTCGGATTTGTTTCCCAATTCAACTTTTGCAGTGCACAACATAGGAATGAATGAGATAAGTAAATACTTTCGAGACATTCTTTTAGAAAAGTAAACAGCGTAAAATATTTTTTGAAATGCATGACATGAGCTCAACCTTCTGTGCAAATATTTTTTATTAACCCTAGCACAAGCAAAAATATTACCACGTTTACGCTAACCACGGGGAACACCTTAGGCTACGTAATGACTTACATATCATCAGTCATCTCGTCAACGTCTATCTGTCCATGCATAGTATAACACAATTTTTTTGTTTTTAAAACGTAAAACATGAAAACTCAAAAGAATGTAAAAAGGTTTATTTTTCGAGCATCCGTCCATTCCTAAATTTTCGTCGATCCGTGCCATCATTCATTTTGAAAACTAGTACATAGCACTTGTTCTTGCCACTCTTCATTAAAAGTGATCATCATCATCCCCATAAGTTTCCACTCTCACAAATCATACAGTCCAGTGAGAACGCTCACAGACAGTCATTTACTTGATTTTTGTTGATGATGTTAGGCACATTTTTTTCCTCCCCAAAAAATGCATGCACTATAAGCGCTCATACCTACATGCATATATATCCCGCTCAGAGCAAGCAGGCACGAGTAATAAAACAAGGATCTGACTGAACTGAACAGAGAGAGAGAGAGCAAGAGAGAAAATTACCAAGTTTTACAACCAGCCAAGTAGATACTCGTGAAGATTACACAAAAGCCGAAAAAATGGAGATAGACAGGCAGGCATGGAATTAACTAGAGAACACGACCAGCAGCAATGCAGCAACACGTTGGTTTATGTTCAGAAAGCGTTGCCTTCTTTTCCTATTTGCACGTAAATAAATGTAATAATATTCCCTCTTGACAAGACAACCTCCGCAGGCTTGTGAGAAGGCAGTTGCAATTTAGCTTAGTTAAGTGAGCAAGACGCCTCAAGGAGTAAATTACACTGTGAGAGACTTCATATGCCGCAGTCATCCTTGTTTTCTGTACAAGAAAAAAAATTATACAAGTCCGGGTGTAAAATAGATAGCCGGCAGCGGCAAACGTAGGTGCATGAATGATGCTACATATATCCACTGAAAATTATACAACTTTATATTTAGTATATTCCTCACTAAAAATGTGTGAATCTATATATTCTCTCAAGAAAAACTACACTCATACATACATTGCAAGTTGCCCGTGCTAAGGAAAGAATACAGAGAACAGCATTTATTGAAAACATGGTGCATCTCATTCCTCCGATTAACAACCGAGTTCTAAACACACAAAAAAACTGTGGCGCAAGTGTTACTGCGGATTTTGAAGTTTGCACTGCAGTGGAACGTATATATTGTGGAATTAAACGTCTATAAAAGCATTGCATAGTTTTCCAATTGCATCATCTTTCGAAAAACTTCGTGTCGTCCTTTTTAATGTTTCACACTGCATTGTAAGATATTTTTGCCAACAACAAAGGCAAGACTGTCTCTAATGACTCATACTCGTATGATAAATTGTAGTAAGCCTTCTATCGGTATCTTTTGTGTGCTACTTAACATCTGCCAACAATGAAACTCTTTTCTCGGATATTACGACGCTTTTTGTCTTTTACTTTTGTCGGGGCGAAAATCCACAGGTAGGTACAAAAGGAACCCATATTGCAGACATTTAAACAAAACAGCAATAAAAATGCTTGCTGGGAGGAAGCATACAATGAAAAGGGTTGTTAAATAAAAAGGAAAAATGCGAAAAACACGACACAGTAGGAAAATGTGTTGCATTTCTAAATGGAGAAGAGAGCAAAACATTATTTCACAATTTGCCTTTGCTCTAGAAATCATAACCACATTGCAGAATGTGTTATTTCGCAAAAAAGTCTTCTCAATTTCTCTGGCTGCCGAAATTGAATTTTCTATAGCGAAAACTAAACTAGAACAATTCCGTCCGATATCAAGCAGATTGCAGATCTTTCCAACTTGATCTTTCACTCTTTTCTCCTTCAGTTGGAGAAAGGAAAGGGAAAAACTGCAGCAGACTTTTTTATCAGTCTAGCACTGCATTGCATAACACATTGTATTCACGAAATGAAAGTAGTATTGGTCTAGGTTGAGAGAGAGAGAAAAGCTGCAGCTGGATCAAGGAAAGAGACATCACGACGAGGACATTTCGAGGTGCATACATTTTCTCAAAGAAAAAAGTAGTTGTGAAAAAAGTATAGCACTGCGAGATCGGTCCAGTCCACTGGTTGCAATAACACACACAATTGCAACATGACATCATAATACGTATCTTTATTTTAGTTCCCTTGTTCATCTCTCCTCTACGTTTTATCTTCCGGTCCATAAAACATTTGATATAAGTATATACCTAATGTAGAATCTCACCACTATGCTTTTCTACTAGCAAGAACAAGTGTGTGTGTGTGTAGCCATTCGGTTTCGGCAACTGTTATAAATTCGGAAATGCATGTACTATCAGCTTCAAGCAAATGATAATGTATCGTATCGTTTCTGACTCGGAGCCAACGGCAAAATAGTAGTAGTCGTCTTTTTTTGGTAAAAGTAAAGCGAGCGCAAAATATATAGAATATATATCCAGCATAAGCCCCCAAAAAACGTTTTTATATCATAAACCATAAAATGTTCATGAACACGCGGAGACAAACTTGAACCATTTACAACTAGTTTTGGTAGACTATAACAAATATTTGAGTGTTTAGATACGATATGATACCATTCTTATTACATTCATGGGCAAAAACTTGCA
The DNA here is from genome assembly GCA_034687055.1 of Heteromurus nitidus. Classification (NCBI taxonomy): domain Eukaryota; kingdom Metazoa; phylum Arthropoda; class Collembola; order Entomobryomorpha; family Entomobryidae; genus Heteromurus; species Heteromurus nitidus. The sequence continues at coordinate 24,944 of JAQFZW010000281.1, forward strand.
CCGTGTATTATATTGAGAAAACGTTATGTGGATTCTCTGGACTTGAGTCTACACTCTGTACACTAGAGGCTGACATGTAATGAGTGAATAAAAATGTTTTTCTAGTTGGTGGCCATGTCGAAGAGCCGAAGAAGTAGCCAAATTCTATCCAAATGCAGAATGGAGTCGAGTTGGGAAAGCATGAGAAAAAGAGTCTCGAAGTTCTAAAAGATCTTATAAAGACGGACCAGCAGACATATTTATGTACCTACATACAAGAAAAAGCTTCATGAGAACTCTCGACGCGACAAGAGAAAACTTTTTTCTTCTCAATGAATGAATGGGAGAGGAAGTGACATTGAAGACATTGTGCAATTCTCTGTCCTCTTACTTCAATAAATTAATGAAGTCGTTATATGTCTCAAGGAAAGACGACGCGAGCATGCGGTTCCACACTGCACTTTCCCTTCCAACCAAGAACAGTCGTTGCATTACGTTGCAATCCCATTAGCAATACACATTCAATTTATGGATTCGTTTTTGGAATTCTTATGGTGAGCATTTCCCATGTACATTCATGCATAACAATAAAGGATGAGCGTGAGTGGTAGTCACTGCGTGCGTATACTTGAGTCGACGGTGTAAAAGAAGATGCGGATGCAGAGACATCTTTTTAGAAAGGCTGCCGACCAGCAAAGTAAATCGAGAGGAGAGAACTTCATATTTGGTGAATTATGACATGATGAAACGTAATAAATATCAATAAACTCATGCCTTTTACCCATGCATGCAAAAGTTATGCAAGCCATAAGCCATTGTTACTACGATCATTGAGCGGTGAATTTTCATCGCTTCTACTACGTGTTTTCTCTTGGTTTCGTATCATGATTATATACACAGGATCGTTTCGGTTTCGGTTTCAGCGTGGGCATACGCAAATAATAATTCATTCAGTCTGTCTAGACGGTAAGATCACAAGGTACTGTGAGATAAAGGCTCAATAAACTTTAACCCACAAAAACATATCTTTCCATGCTCGATATATCTATTTACATAACTCAAAAGTCCTCTACTTTGAGCTGAAAGTGTGATCATGGGAGTCATTTTAAAATACATACATCCGAACATGTATCTATCCCGTGCAAATGAGTTTTTCATTGCTCGTCGAAATTGCCCGAAAAAATACATTTCGAGTGGATCCCATAAAAATCGCAATTTACTGGGAAAACTGGAACAAATTTTTATTGTGCACATTTTCACAATATTTTTTAAGGTAAACTGAAATTGCTGTTTTCGAGGATGTTGGCTGAAAATAAATGCCGCCTTTGAGGCATCTCCTTTCTCGCCTGATCTTCTACTTCTATATTATTTTTCCACTTCTTCTTGGTAATGTCTCTTCGAAGGGTTCAAGATACTTATCCACTTCGCAGCAAAATAGAAAATTACTAAGAAAAGGGAAATTGCAAAAAAACCTCCTTCAAAATAAGACCAACGAAACGAAACGGACTAAAAAATTTGAAGGTTTAAACGTATTTCTGCTGTCCCAACTCCAAAGCACAATGTGCTTTATCCACTGTACGTGAGTGATAATATAACAACAACCATTTATTTCAGAAGAGGCTATTAGTGTGACGGTTGGAAGTAGTCATTTCGAATCCCATAAAATGAAAAGGCACTAGAAGATGTCGTCTCGAACCATTGTTCTTTCTCTGGTGTAATGATACTCATGATGGCTTGAAAATAAGCAGGTTCATTTTTGGGATTCTTTTACAACCTCGGGAAATTTCCTATTGTTATTTGCCACTTAACATAAACCTAGTTTCATTTTCATATCAGTGTCTTCAGTTTCAACAGAATAATGCGGTGGAGAGACGAGAGAAATGGTCAGAATTGTGAGCAATAATTTCTGATGTTTATAAGTATATCCCCTTTTCTACATGAAGTGACTTTGGAACTTGAATTCACCATTTGTAAAGCAATTATATATCTTTTCTTAAAATAGTCGAGAAAAACAAATTGCACCGAGATTATGCCTTCACAGTAGGGGATCGTCGTGAGTGAAAACTATTTCACGGTTGTAAATCTTGTGCTTGCGCGTGCTCGCCTTTTTTTAAGCAAAAATGTTATTAGTTTACGCATGGAACTTGAGACCTATTAGCTACACGGAGATATAAACAACACAACGACTGTTTACTTTGTTCCCTGCCATTTTTCATAAACACGCACATTCATGCGTACAAGCTAACAAGATAATGTATATATGCAGACTTGTCTTGTGTATTCCCAAGTCTCCAAGCTTGTCAGGAAAGTTTTTCCATCCAAAAAACGGGAGCAATACTCCCATTTTGCAATCCTTCACTTGTCTAATTCATTATACAAGAGCAACGGGAGCAAAACAGATTTTCGCATTTACTATAAAAAGTTTACGAAACATGAATACAAGCCATAGTTGGTGTGTACATGTAGGGTTATATGTTTTCTACTCTAAACCAACAATAGAGATTTTGATACCAGCCAAAACGGAACCACAATATCAACAACGCAGCTTCTGTGCCGTGTTTTGAGCGTCTTCGTAACAAAAACATTTATTTTGTGAGGAGCCCCTATGCTTTCAAGCATGTTCATACAAATGGAAAATATTATATGCGTTGTTACTTGTTAGTCTGTGTAGTTGTGTGTGCTGTTTTCAGGATTCTTCCAGTTCTCTATGGACCATCGCCCTCATTAGTGATCACTTATGTCAACTTTGAAATATATACAGCTGCCAACCTCCTCTGCCCTCCAGTCCATGAAAGCTACGTTACAGGTTGATGATAACAAATTAAGGTAATTTTGTGTTCACTCTTGAGTAGAGCTTGAATTCATATTTATGCATTCTTGCAAAATTTGAGATCCCATCTCGTTCGTAATTATATAGACTCTAGTCCAAATCCCAAACTTGGAACCGTTCGCTAGTTTTCAAGCGTTTACAAAGCAAAGGAGTGCAAACTGGAATACCAATATCAATGCTAGTAAATCTGTCATCTAACATTAGTCGGACTACTTGGTTTCTAGTCTTCACTTCCAAGTCCAAAGTCATGGCCCGAAAAATAACAAATTCTCGCCGGCATATAATCACTCGTCTGATATTCGTCTGTACTAACGCGATCTGTCATAAAATATTTTTACTCTTCCACATGTAGTAAATGATCATGAATGAAATGTAAAGCTGGCTACAAAAATACCGAAAACTAAAACAGGCACTCAACAAAATGCAAACAGCATTTTTATGGAAAAAGTCATTTAATGTACTGTACACATTCCTGGAATATATACGCTTTATGCATCCTTTATCTCCAGATATTTCAAGCTATTTTTACACCAACTTCAAATATTAGTCAAGCAATAAAAACTTTTATGGCAAATCCTTTCAACACTCATTCCGAATTCAATTTACATATTTTTGCGTACATCAGTAAATCGTAATAAAATATAACATCAAAATGAAGAAGCAGTAAACATCGGGTAGATGAGAATCAATACCAGAAGCTTCTGTGCTAACGGAAACATTAACAATTACGACGGAATATAAATACATACCATCTTATCTTCAAAAATAAAAGGAGTATTTGATCAATGCCCGTTTTCTGTAACGTCATCTTTTGTAAGTGCAAAGTCTCAATTTTCCCAAGAAGATGCTCTCGAGGAATCACGTTTCGGATTATTACTTAAATACACACATACCCCAAACAAGACAGCTTTACGGCTTAAGCCAAGGGAATCCATCAAAAGCGTCAGAATATCCTCATCATCATCATCCCCTCATCCGAAATGTAAATAACGCAAAATGACTATGCAGAAAATAGACAACTCATCTGCTCAATCTTCACTGTTGTTGGCTATTATAACATGATCAATACATCATTGTGTTGTATAGCGAATACACGCGGCGCTATCTACGAGTACTTCATACTCAGACACGAGGAGAAAAAATTCTACGGGTTGTGCCATGCATATACATATAGATCCTTATGAGTTCGTGAGATTTCAGAAATGATGATGATGATGATGACTGTCTTCATACACGATGTGCAAATGAGTCTTTTCCACCTGTTTCAATTGAAGTGATCAAGTGTGTATGTGTGTGTGTGTGCCCGCCACCAGTAGATACTCGGAACAGACCTTTCTGGCAATCACTTTCATCGTATTTTTTATATATTGAAAACCCTCTTCATCATTGTCAATTTTCACTGGCACATACAATAACAAGCTTGCCATGTGTCTGTGTGTATGCGTGCATAGGTGGTTTTAAAGAGGACAAATTCTCCATATCTCCATACATCAATATACTCAAATGTATGTATGTATAATGGAGCTATAAGCTTTTGTACGCATTATTCTAAACGTAAATCATTTCGTACATTATATTCTTTCACAACTCATCTTCTACTTTTCAGTCCATCCATTCAACTGAGAGACAGGAGACAGTGATGCTCTGCCAAGTTGGAGATTCATCAGCTCGTCCAGTCATCAACTCAACGGCAGCGTTTTGTTGTAGAACTCCCTGCAAAATCCTTTTTCCTCCTCGCTAGTTGCTATTTAACAGCAGCATTGTTCCTTTTCGAAATATTCTTATGTCATGTGTATACGCCATCGGCATGCATGTACATCCATTATGTAAGGTATGCACGAATGTCGATAATAATATATGCAGTTGTGTCGACTCCTCTCTCAGTCTTCTGCTCAGTCATTGTAAATTCTCCGTTGACTATGGCACTTAAATATGTACATATACAACGTATTATGCTTGTCAGTCAGAGTAATGTGGAATGCTGAGCCGTGAGCCGAGGGATTCTTTACAAATCCTCAACTTTATGTTGGGGGTTGCATCCCATCGTATAACTGACAATCAGCCATCCGATTCATCTTTATAAAAACGAATTCATTTTTTGTCATGTGTATACCACGCTCGCTGTTGTTGATAATTTGGTGCTAATACCTGTATCGAATTCCATTCAACTCCAAACCTTTCATGATCGGTTTACAATATCAAGTGATACGCAAACTGCTCAGGAGTATCAGGGTATGAAAATTAGGTGAATTGCTCAGAGTGTATTCGCATCATTTCTGCATTTTTTTATTCGAGGAAGTAGGAATAAATATAATACAAAACGCATCATCACGGAGGTAAGCATTCAACCATGCTTATTTGCACGGTCGTTTTCCTCACAATGACGATATGACGATGAACTTTTCTGTTCGTCTGCTATAAACCCCAAAGAGATGCTCAATTTTTTCTCTATGAAACTCTCAACCTCATGCTATTTCTTTTCTTTAGTTACTTTATAACAATAAAAATGTGAAGTCTGAGTCAATGATAAGAGCATTTTTTATTTAAAGGAATCAAGTTATTTAGTACACCTACAACAATGGAACTCAGCAGAAGGTCCTCATCCTCATCTTATGTTTAGTCAGTAGAGCACAGTTTGCATTGCAACATTTGCAACCAAACAAAGAAAAAACACACAAATTGTGAACTTTTTCCCCCAACACTAAAGAAAGTTGGATGAAATCTCAAATACGGAAACATTTGCACAAAAGATCCCACAAAAATAAAAAAGCTGTGCTTTGCGAGTGCACTGAGATGTGAAATGTTTCTTTTTTCCCTAAAAATATATATATCAAGATATTTTTCCCAGGGAAAATTATTATCAAAAGCCAAAAAGTTTTTGGAAGTTTTCCAAAGGCAGAAAACAGCGAGAGAAACTGAAGAATTCTCTTGTTTCTGGAAAGAGAGGGAGAGGGAGAGAAGAAGGGGAGAAGCAAAGGACATTTCGGACGACGATGCACTCTTCAGAGAGAGATAATATATGAGTGAAGAAATGAGTAAGATGGGTGTCTACACATTTCAAGCTAAAAACTTGAGTTATGTAAGTATAATTAACGGGCTGAGAGGTCATTTTGATAAAAATATTTATTTTCTGTCAAGCTTTCTGCGAATTTCTTCCGCCTTCATCAGGACAAAAATTGAATGAACACAGTTTCCAAAAATTTAACGTTAGTAGAGGATTTCTCGGGAGAAGACATGTATATATCTTCCAATATCGCTATGTTTTATATCCAATGAGTTATGTTTTTTATGCAGAGAGGACCAAAGCAACTCAATTTGATGCGCCCTGTCTAAATGCAAATGGATTTGAGTATAATCTCTGTACAAGATTGGGGAGAAGACAATCAGTTACTACGATAAAATAGTGAATGCAAATAAATACTATGGAGGAGTTAAGTGTGTACTTGACCGTCCACAGCAATCTTCTATATAACACCACCTGCATACTGATGACAATATGGATCCTCTGTCCACTAATAAACCCCGAGAGAAGAACTTGGGTAAACAAACTTCAGCGTAAAATGGCCAATGCATGAAGATAAATTGCTTGCAAACATTGCATGCTCAAAAAGCAATATTTATACATGTACCCCGTTGCATGCATAATCAAGTTTGTACATTTAATACTTATGAAAATTTTCTTCTCTTTCAAATCCCAACACCCATTAAATTGCTATTTCGATGTCCATATTGTTGTCGACTGTATGTATTGTATGCATTGCATATAAATTAGGTATCAAAAGTTTTATAAAAAAGTATTACGTACCTCCATAAAAGATGAAGAGGAGTGCCTTAAGAGCTACTAGATTTCCATTTATGCAATTTGATTTACACGACTTATTCTTCTGATTCCTCCTCGAGTCCTCTTCAACAGCTTGAGGTAGATGAGTATGTGACTGAAATGTCTGAGACTCGTCGTCCCCATCGTCGTCATCCCGGGGGAAGGAGACAGTGGAGTGCGAGCCAGGGTCGTCGTCATCTACTCGCTGGCGTTGGTGATGGTGGTGGTGGTGGTGCTGATGTGGATGTGGATCACGACTAGAAGTAATCGCTGCCTGAGATGTACTGCCCATTTTATTCTCTCTCTCTTGATTATAATCACGAGGGTCCGATCAAAAAATTATGATATGATATATGGAAGATTTAAGGAAGGATGGAATTTTTTTTACACAATTCACACACAAAACACTTTATTCACCTGCTCAAGAAACTCGTATAATTCTCTATGAGACTTGGAATATCCATAAAACAATCACGATGTTGTTCTGAGGAACGTTTTGTATCGATCTTTTGAGGATATGGAAAACAAATCCACTTTCCCTGCAACACACTCACAAATCCTCTTCAAATGTCTTCCTCGAAGTTATTGTGACGTGGAGATCCACTTAGTTCAATTGCCTGTTTTCAAAACACTTTCGTAAAATTCTGTGCCCAGAAACAAAAAAAGTGTGTGTATAAAATCGGATGGAAATTGCTATCTTGCAAGCTTCAAAACAAAGAAAAATGTGATTCCTTGTGATCAAGTCCTTTTCAGATTATACAGCAAACAAGGCGTGTTACGTTTCCTCTCCATAGCTGTTATCATAATGACATCCTTCCCATTTAACTACAATGTTTTGTGATTACCTTTTACAAAAAAAACTAAATCTGATCAAGAAAAGTAATAAGACGAAGCTCACGTTTCTTGATAGAACACTTTTGTTTCAATAATCCAGTTGAATCGTTTCACTTCATATCAAACTTGTATCTAGGAGGAGAGCTGCACAAAAAATATATTGAAGTCGTCATTCGCACACGATGTTTCAACTCCAAACAATAAATCTTCAATTCTGGCCGGGATGCAATATTGAGGACGTTATATGCAACAATCCCATCTTCTAATCCTGTAATTTTCTTGACACATCACACACAAGACACTAGGCTGCATGCTTATTTTCTCACAAAATGTTGAGCACACAACAACAGCTCCATATACGCTTCAATGGACACTTGTACGACATTCGGGATGACAAGACATGTTATTCTGTATTCTGAGCTCATCTCATCCAATTTCCTCCGCCACGTTCTCCTCTCAATCCCTGCTCATAGGAAACTTCAATTTATGCCAAATGAGGGTAGTGTTGATGAGGCAAACCAAATTCATGAATCATTTGGCATCTTCTCGTTAGTAATTATAAAGATAATAAACTCATTTTTCACAGATTTGACAGCGCTCAGATCCATCATCCTTGTGTGAGTACGTGAGTAGCGGTGGTACCTTCCATGTACATTTATAAGCGATATATATATTTTGCGCCTACTTGGTAATTACTTTTAGCTTCTATACTTCAATAATGAAAGGGTTTTCTTGAAATCTTGAATTAATGTGTGGGATGAACTTCACTTCAAAGACAGTGTGTAGAACTTGCTGCACGAATGCACATATTCTCCCCGGTTCATGCCTGTGAAACGAATAGAGCCATATACTTCACGTTATATATTGTCGTCATCAATATTATCAAAAAGCACAATAATTGGTTTGACATAAAAAGACGGAGAGAAGGGATTATGTGATGTTTCTCCTCGTGCTTTCCTAATCTAAAGTTTAGTTGCACGCGAAGGTTTATTCTCAGAGAGTATCGCACCGAGTCCGCATAGTCTGCTGAAGGCTATGTTAAATTATTTAGTGGGCTCTCGCTTGCTTTTTTTCAGCTAAAGCCGAACCAAACCACTCCCGTTTGTCTCCAATCTTTCATGTAATTTTCATGAAACCGCTCATTAAGTTCCTAAAGATAATTACTGTTTAGTCTCCTCCATTCACACACGCTCGCAAGTTCATGGTCCAAAAGGACATACATGTGTATAGTGTATAGTGTAGGTATCTATGACCGTAAACATAATACGAAATGGCATGTGCCTTCAAGTGGCATTTCCTATGCCAAGAATACAGAATTTTTGGAATGACATGACTTCAAACTCGTCTTCATCTTATCTGTCGAAGCCGCCCTTTGTTTTCTTTTTCACGGTGGAAAATGTGGGAGGCATCAAACCCCTCTGTTCTCCATGTAGTAATTAAGTTGTGACCAGTAATCTTGATAACAACACTTTTTCTCTCGCTGTGCTCATGTCTACTTTGTTCCAGCTTTCTTTACTCACTCATCCTGTTATTATGGTGGATTGTGTGAAATGCCATGTAGTGCTCAAAGAAAACGTCCATAAAAGCTGTAACGTATGTACATTGGTAGAAACAAGCATTCCTCGTCTATCTTTAGAGAGATGTTGAATGTTGTATTGCTGGTTTTGTTGATTTTTTATTGACTTTGTGAATGTCATAATATAGTGCTGCGAAAACAACTTTGTTGTATTTTTTATGCACACTTTTCAAGCGTCCAAAAATTTCTCTGGATTCTTGATCCTGCTTCTTATCTTATTGCTACTTTTATGGAAGGTTGTGAGTGAGTACTCCACTGCACACGTTCTCTTTCGCTCAGTCACGTTCACTCTGCGAATGAATAAAGAAGGTGTTCACGTCTGTGGCGTTTGATGATCTTTTCTAAAATTCTTATACTCCTTCACTTTCATCTCTTTTCCTCCTTACTCAAAACTCCCATTCTGAGGGCTCCTGTGGAGAGTCTAAAGAATATCTCTGTACGAAGCTGTTATTCAACACATTAGTATTCCGTGCCAACGAATCTAAATGTGAAAAGAAAAATTCTCTACTTTTGAGTTTGACTCTCTCTCTCTCATCTTATGGAGCTAGTGTTTCTGCTGATTCTCTTTTTGCTGTCATTGAATAATAAGAATGGGACAAGGATCCAGATCTTGATATCCTCTCGAGTCTCTCGAAAAAATGCACACTGACTTGTTCCGTTCGTTTTGTCTCTTAGGCTGACTGGCGTATTGTCCTGGAGGCAATAAAGCCTTCCAGTAAATATTTACGTACGCAAACAGAAAGCCAGTAAAAAGTTTGTATAATACTCACTTTTCTCTCTACGAGACTGAGTGAGTGTAGAATACAATTCTCAAAAAGAAATGTATCTTGTTTCGCTATCAGTTTACATCCACAGGCGTACACAAAAACGTACGCAGAATGACGTTTCAGAAAGTTAACAAATTTTTGATGTCAGGGAAAAGCCTAGAGTAAATTTCAGACAAGAAATCTTGTAAAACACTGAAATAAAATCGAGTTACCTATACCATCCATATACGTTATCTAACCAGTCATTTTCTATTTTCTATGCTCAACAAAAGTTTGTAAAATGTGCGTATATGACATGACTTTTTTTCAACAAAAGAACTCGCACTGTCTATCTTCGATCAAAAAGGCAGCTGCAGAGAGCTACCACACAAAACATACAAGTTCCCTTTGCCCTCTTGATTTTTCGTTCTTTGATAAAAAAAAGCCTTTTTTATCTCTGCAGTCTAATTTTTAATTTTACACAGGACATGCCTTATATGATGTTTCCTCCAGCAAATTCATTAGAATCATGATCGGAATACGAAATGAAAAAAGTTTTGCAGCAGTGGCACAAGTGCTCACTCAGTTCGACGTGCTCTTATGCAACGGACGAGAAAAACAATAGGAAGAAACTTTTTTCTCTCGTGATTTTAGAACCATGCTGTGACCAGAAGCAGTCAGTAGTCCTTCAACATAAAAAAGTAAGATGGAATATGGCAACAATTTCTTCAACCTGCTGGCTTCACTTCAATCGAATAGTGTACTCTAGTACGTTTTCTAACGAGAGTACATATGAACGAAGCAATGATGTTTACGATGATGATTATATTATTCACACTTTCTCCCAAATATTCATTATTTTCATGTGCATACGTGCATGGTCCCCTTGTGTGAGTTGGGATTACCTGCGAAAGATCACATAAAAATTCTCTCTCTCTCTCTCTCTCTTGCTCTCCTTTCTACTCAAACTCGCACACATGATATGTTTTTTCTCATCTTTTCACCACGTCGTAATAATAACAATAAAATATGGTAAATACCTGAAAAGTTTTCTTTTTTCGTGAAACCACGAAGGTCACAAGGTAAAATAGCACATTTCACCAACTTCGTCAACAAGAGGAAAAACGAAATGAGAGTATTACGCAAGGCATGAGTATTCCATTTTTTTGTTCAGATATTATTCTCAGGAAGCATCACAAGAAAATAAGAGCACGCCCCACTACTTTACCACACTGCAGTTTCTCTCTCTCTCTCTCACTCTCTTTTGTCACAGTGGAAGAAAAAGTCATATAAAACTCCGCAACCACTCACTCGTCTCGACTTTACTCACTCAAGCAAACGAAATTGAAATGGAACCCTTTTTCACTTCCTCCAAAATCCCTGAGAAAATAGGAAAAAAACTAACTTCATATTCTCGCTGGTTTGGTTACTAGTTATTCCATAAAAAAGCTAACAGGTCTATAGTCTACAGTGCATGGAACAATTTTTTCCCTTGTATCGTATCATTGTTGATCGTCATCGTCTCGTAAAGTAGCCTCACCATTGAATTCCATGATTCCGCTTCCTCTCCTCCGTTTTTTATCTTTGAAGACGAGACGGAGGTGCTCACACATCCGAACCCAATATTTTTATCTTTTTTTCTCTGGTATATCCGCACTATTTCATCACCCGGATAGAACGGATAGGAGAGCGGAGCCTCTCTCTATATATTTTCTCCCTTCCTCTTTCTCGGAAGTGGGACTGACAGTCAAGTGAGCCAAACAAAAAAACACACATTCGAGCTGTTTGCTCATGTAATGCTCAAGCTCACTCGTTGAGTATAAATATATACTTTTTCGAGTTGTTCACAGTTGTGTACAACGTATCATTTACTGCAATTACCATAAAAAACTTGTTGACTGATAATAGTCGCACTGCGCTCGGTTGAAAGTTTTTCTTTTTTTCCAAATGTGAATGGAGGATGTAAAAAAATGTGGAGAGCGGAAGAGACAAAGTATGCTTGTTAACGGTGAGATGAAATAAGTTTCAAACTTGGGAAATGAACTTGGATCACATTCGAAAGAAGTTTTTTTTGTAGGTTTTCACATTTTTACGATGAATTTGAAGTGATCGTCTTCCTGGATGAAAACGGTTATATAGATTTTGTTGTTTTAGAGAAACGGTATCAAATTGGATGATCAAACGGAAGAACACACTTCATTATAAAGTTTAATTCGATGAGTTTCCGCTGTCCTTTTGGCTTAACAAAAAAATGTCCAAGAATGGAAAAAGTTCTCACTTTTTTCACCTTTTCTTCTTCAAAACAATAATGTATTACTCACGTTTCCCAATAATGCTTGCCTATCCTTTTCTGATGATCATTAACTCTGATCTTTGCATGAATATGTAGATTTCATGAAAGCTTAATTCCTTATATGTATTGTGCTAACGTTTTTTTCTTGTGCAGTTGATTTTTCTTCTGTCAAGAAGCAAACCAGCGAAGCAATCACGACAATGGAGAACACCAACAACACCGAACCAAATTGGTAGTGATAATGAGACTACTACCACCATACCACACACAGTGCACACGGAAACGAGGAGACAAAGTACGAGCCAAGAAAAGGCTTATATCCTCTGAAAAAAAATTAGTGGGTCGATGTGAATCAAGAAAAGAGGAAAAATAAGTAAAAAAATCGTTCACTTCGGGAAAAAACCTTCCTTTTAGCTGACACGATGCACTGTGACAATGATAGTTTTTCTCATACGCTGATGTGTTCCATTGGCTCTCTCGAGAGGAATTGACAAGGTTTCCTGTCGTTCTCAGCAGTTTTGCCTTGTGTGAAACCTGGCTTTGCCTTGGCTTCTCCATATATACCGTGTGTGCAAGTGTGCTCTGGTGCTCGTGCAAGTTTCGGTTACGAACGAACCAAGTGAAGCGCTTTGTCTGCGTCTAAGCAAGCAAAAGCATAAGCTCATGAGTTCTCTCTTGGTTTCCCCAGAAAGCTTGACAGAGAATGCCTACATCTGAGAATGCAGTAGCGAGAGAGAAAAGAGCAGCAAGCAACTCGAAAGTGTGTAGGCATAACCTGTACACATGCAGGAAAGTTTCAAGAAGATCCAACAATCTCCCGAGCTAAATATCTTGTTGAACTCAAAGCTATATTACTACAACTGCTTCTCAATTTCTTCTTATTACTGCAGAGAGTAAAAGTGGAGCCAAGTTGAGTGTAAAGTAAGAAGAAGGAGCAGTGAGTGGTTGTTTGTTAAGAAGATGTGTTCTCATCATCATCAGGATACCTCCTCGCTCATTTCCTTTCAACTTACAAGTCAGTTTATGAGCTCCTCTTTCAAACAAGAATCAAACAAAACTTTTTTTTTCTCTCTCTCTCTCTCGAAAGAAATGGAAAAACGTCTAATCCTTCAGACCCACATTCTAATTGAAATGAGATAAGTCGGAGGAAATAAAGGTACGGTTTCTGGAAGATCATGGTGCACACTCACTTGTGTGTATCATTGTGAATCATCATCTTCGTCTTCAGTCTCATACTTATACCCTTTTTCCTCTGAAATGAAATAAATACGATAAAAAAAGTTTAACTAGTGTTATCTTATATTCTTTCACGGTTCCAAGTGCAAGCTCACTTGGATGCCACTTGGACTTGGATGCGTACCCACATAAAATATGTACAGAATGCCCAAAAGTGTTCCCTTGTCTCACTTTCATTTTTATATGTGCGTTACGTAGCCATACCTGTTTTTTGATGCAACTCATTACATTTAGGGGGGAGAGAAGCATTAGCAATAATTATACAATAGCCATTCCAGTAAGTAAGCATTATGGGTATTAACGAGAACTCCTACTTGTTACTTATCCATACAAAAGCCTCTACATGAGCTCTAGTCATTTGATTTCCCTCGTAAACGATCTCATTTTCCGAAGGGAATTCAACCGTGGAAAAGTTACACTTTTTACTGCTCTGCCAGGTAGTTAGTGTTGTATTCTCAAGAGCTCATCCGTAAGAAGACAACTTTATAGCTATACCTTTGCATATTATATTATTATGATTATGAACGTGCTTATCATTACATTTTACATTACATAAGTATATACTGGCTTAGCGTTGTTCATGAACAAAAATTCATATATAAAATATGAATGCACAAAAGTAGCTCTCAATAAAATGTGTGCGCTTGTTAAAAAGAGCAAGCGTTGTGTAAAATGCTAATATATAAAAGACTCTCTCTCTCTCTCTCAAGCGAAGATATGAATCTGATGAATTTTTTCGCACTCGGTTGGGCTTACCTGGATATTATTACCTGTGCAAGTAATGCAGTAAAAAAAACTTCTATATACCAAAAAGGTCTTTTCAGTAATGCGTACGTACATGTATAAGTATATAGTGAATGAATTAGTCGGATTATATACACAATTTTTATGCCTGTGGTACATATGTCTGAAATATATTGTAGTTCATAACCGACGAGAGGCTATGCAGTGAGAAGCAAACCGGAGAGTTGGCACTGTTTATAATCATCTAGCATGCAATGCAATTCAAGCAACAAGAATAAAGGCTTTTATTATGCAACTCAACCTGCATTAGAACGACAATGGATTTTTTAAGGAGATAACCCCTCGGGGTATTTTATACTCTCTCGAGATGTATGATGTAAGCGAGTAATGTTACATGTGAGAACGCATAACAATGAAAAATGTAGATATTCCTGGACGAGTATAAATATGTATGTATGAGTGTATATGTATGCATCCAGTTTTAGGGACACTACAATAATATATTATACTGGACAAAAATGTGGCGAGGGAAAGAGTTACGTCTTAGTGTGTATATAAAAGTGGGATAGTAGAAGTAGAATATGTGTGGTTTGTATATTTGTGTATGTCTTGTCTGCATTTTCAATTAGGTCGGCTCGACAAGAAAATGTGTAGGACTTGTTGTGTGTGAACTTGTAACCTTTTTGTGAAGTTGTTCACGGCATGATGATACAGCGGAGTAGAGAACAGGTACTCGAAAAGCTGCAAATATGTAGTTGAGCATTTGTTTGTTATAGAAAACAAAAAATGTATATTAAAGACTAAAGAGGTGTTTCTGAATCGCGCCTACTCATCAGAGCTACTTTTTGCTCGGAAATTGTGTTCTGTGCAAGACAGCACACAAGAACAATTGTCCAGAGGAAATCCACTTTTTTATTGGATATCGCTTCCAAGCCATTATGAATTCATTAGGGCGGCATGTTATTATTTAATAGGCCAATAAATGCAGGATTTTTTTGGCATTTCAAAAATAATGGAAACCTACATTTTACTTACATGTACACAGAATTGTGATATATACATTTTAGTGGAATATATGAACACTTAGCGTCCATGTCCATGTCCATACATTGGAAAGAGGACTTTTTGTGATTTGGCTGGTGTATAAAAGTCGTTGGTTTACTACGAGATTTTTATTACATGACCTTCAACTCATGTCGTCAAACATTGATTGCCTTTTATTTATAAGCTAAAACTCTTTCTTTGGGCCACCCGATGCAAGGTTGCGTATAAAAATTTAAAGTATGCACTGCCCCACTTTACATATCGGCTTTACACGCGAGTTCCATCCCAGCAGAGCTGTTCCTTTACGACTACAAAAAAACAACGCTTTCCCTTCTACAAAATGTAGAGCTTAGCTCGACACACGCGGCTGGAAAATCGGGTCAGTAATTGAGTAAAAGTCCAATTGTTTCAACTCGCCCAATTAATGTTCTTGTGGACGAGTGGCCATTTTTGGCCGCATTCAGTCATCCTGCCCAACTAATCCAACTTTTATGGAAGGAGAAGGAAGTCAGCTATGTTTGTCTCACCGTTGAATGCACAACATTTGACAAATGTGCAACACAATAAAAGGCTCACTCACTCACGTTCTCATTGCTTTAGTTGAGCAAACACACATATGCCGTGTATGGGTTATTTCGGCTTTTCGGTCTTTTTTATTGTGGCTAAATGAACTTCTATCCTATCTATATATATCCTACATCCTACTACCGGTCATGAGGACAGACTAAGTAACTAATAACTCTGGAGAGTATATATATTGTTCATGTCCTGTCATTCCCGTTAATCCTTGTACACGAACATGTGGCACCATAAGCTTCGTAGAAAAAATAATTTCCCTGGACTTGCAGAAAACGAAAGTGATTTACTACTCTGCCTTTATGACAGAATGGAGCCTCCATCCGCGCAAGTTTATTAAATGCGAATTTTGGGCAAGGACGTCGGTAAAATATATGTGTGCTGAGGTTGAGACTGCGACACGCTCTGGTTTTTGTATTAACACAAAAAGTAGGAGGATGAGAACAAAGTAGAGATTTGCAGTTTTGCAGACACGAATTATGTACAAGTTACAACACACACATATGTGAGGACGTGAGGAGGAAAATTGGACTACAATGTTGCATGTCACACATATTATGTAGCTTAGCTGCTGTCCCACAGATTTAACGACGACATATTATGCACGTTTGACGGTGACTTGGAGTGGAAGTGCAGGCGGTCAGCAGAAGGCGTACAGTATTGTTCCATAGTGTACTTAGGCTTCGTAGTGTCAATGTATATGCTGAATACATTTCGTATATAAATGCGACCGACCGGTAGGTTACAAAGTTTAGTGTGTGAGTTAATAGGGTAGGAAATGGCACACAGATTAATCACATATTCGTTACTACATGGAAAAAAGTGGAACAGAAAATGAGCTGCTGGTTCTGGAGTGTCACATGCAATTTGCAGCAGAGTGGACATGCGCAATGTGTGAATCATATAATTGCAAACTTGATGATAAATGCAAGGATGCATCATTTTAGAAAATAGCCAGTTCGATCATTGTCCTTAATCAATTATATTTCATTCTAGGGTTTCATTCTCAATTTATATGATAATTGCCACTCGTAGCTTCAACGAATAAAATGTTAGTCATATAAAAGGTGTCACCTGATTCTAATTTATCACAACTAAAGAGAATCATGTCTTCATCAGCGGAATTGATCTACATTTAGATAATATACTAATGTTAGCATCTGCAAAATGTGAGCATTCTAGTTGTTTGCTGGATAAGTGGAATGTGAAGAATTGTCGGAATTGGATTTCGAGGCGTGCGTTGTTGCTACTTCCAGCTCACGCTTGAAGCCACAAGCCACATGGTTCCATCTATCCACACAACTTCTGGTTGCATTCAACTTCGCGTTCCATTCCATTCCAGTCAGCAATGCATGTGAACGTCTTTGTTTCATGCATTTCCTAGTTTTTAAATATGACGATTATCTTGGTGAGGTGCGCTTCGTCACAAATCAATTTCCCTGACCGGATTATCTAAATAAAACTAGGTGATTTCTTATCGCAAATCTCTTCAAAGAGCACTAGATACGTGACATGTTATTTATATGCCGCCGCTTGTACAGATTCGCTTTTTTCTAAAATTCAAAATCTTATATAATTGTAGCAGTGATATGATTCTAAATGTGTTACAAAGATAATTGATAACGATTAATCAAAAACTGAGTAAGCTTGATTTGTCATGTGTGCAAATAGAACTCTAGTAATTGGTCAAATCTATTTAAATCCAGCTATGTAGGATGCATTCTGCCGCATTGGCACATGTCACACAGGAAAGCAGGACATGGGAGCATGTTTCTGAGTAATTGTATTTCAAAATTGGTAAGTGTTTGGTGGTTGCACTGATGCACACGAATATATGATGCGTTATATGATTATGAATGCATATATCTTTTATGGTGACAGTAAAAGTAAGTGGACCAGTTCCTTGTTTACTTCATATGCCTATGCCTACCTCTCCTCCTTCCTTTCTGATCTAATTCTGTTGATTCTAAACCGACCACATGTGTGTAAAGCAATAAAAATTAATTCATCCGTATCAATGATTGTATGTCGATCACATTCCTCCCAATTCTACCAATTTCCTGATTAGGCACGCCCGAGTTGCTGGCGCAAGAGCTATCATCATGACATGATTTATATTACTGATTTTAATATTTGTTGTGTTTTTCAAGGTAAGGTGTAGAAAAGCACACGAAGACATACAAATTGCATGTGTTCTACGCGCCAATAATACAAATACGTAACCTATTTGATTAAATATTTTAAATGTCATGAAGTTTGAAATATGCAACAGTTCTGCCACTCATTCTATTAGCAATTAATAAAAATGACTGAATCATATTATTCAAGATCTTCATAAATTGGCAATTATCAATTTGCTTCTTTCAACGCGAATGAATGATTCAATCGTCAGCAGCCCTTTGGGTCTTGGGAGCATATTATAGCTACTCCATCACTATAATCTTTTTAAAATTTCATAACAATCAATCTATATACTCCGGCGGCAACATGCATAAATGACGTTTGCTCGATTAACAACTGTCCAAAACTTGATAGTCAAGCTCATAGATAATGCGAGTGAATGCAGAAGGTAGCCCTAATAAAAATGCAAGATTTGTCAAGTGTGGTACTGACACTGACGTAGAGCACTTTATGCATATAGAAAATAGAAGGAACAGCATTTTTGTAAATTGCTGCAGTGTATCATAGAGATGTGGAGTAATATATGTCGTACGTCCCTTTTCAAATTAATGACGGAATATGGCACAGTAGTGCACTTTTGCAATACTACGAGTAATTTAAGATGATGAGTGTACAGTGTACGATGACGTTTTGCACTCCGCAGTGAAGCATTTTGCGAAAGGGCCCACTGCCACTCCACTACAGTTACATATATACCAAATATACTATTCCCTTTTCATTGTTGGTTGCAATGGGTGCAAGAAGCATCAACTGAAAAATTCTGCATGCGTTCTGAAGCTCTTATGTAATGCGCTTTTAATCGATTCACTCCAAAGATGGGTCACATCAGACTCATTAAAGTACCCCTACTACCTACTACTCTTGATTCCTTCACAATTCAACATAGATATTTCGACGGAGGAACATATTCTGACGTTCCTTTGTAGTAGCTTTTCTTGTAGAGCAAAATCCTGCTGAAGGTAATAAATAAATAATGTATGCAATGAAGCAGATTTTTTCTACTGATACAATTTTTTTCGAAATTGACAAAGATTCGAGAAGCATGTACACTTCGCTCTCGTAGTTAGTCACAATTAGATTTTTTCCGAGTGAGTATCGTGTGTGCAAATGGTTGTGAAAAGTGTGTGAATGTGTGAAAAAATTGAATGAATTTTTGAGTATTTTTTGTGCTCGGGTGTGTCATCTCAGCCAGGTAAATCCAGAAATTAACAAATGTTAAATTTGTCCATAAAACAGTTTACACGAGTCTAAATTTGGAGGTGTAAAAATTATGTTTCAGAGTTCACGATGTGGAAGCTGTGGTTAACAATCAGCCTTTTGCTGAAGACATTAGCTTCAGGACAGGATCAATTTCATAGGGCAGTTAATCATCCCTCCGGTCCTTCCCAAGTTGTTCTCAGTGGAGGCGGTTTCGGAAATGGGAACGGAGAGGATTTTGGAACCCAACCACTTTCAGCGGCAGAGCAAGATCGATATGCAGATCAAGGAATCCCCTTCCAGTCAAATGGAGAAGAGCATCCAATTCCGCAAAATGGGGGTGAGAATAATCCATTCACAAATGGGGATGATGGGTTTGGATTACGTCTAACGGACGGACAACAACCCCCCTCAACGGGTCAACGGGTGCAACAAACGCCAGTAATTGCACAGCAGCCAAATGCAATCCAGGAACAGGAGAAGCCTCGTCCAGTAGTGTATCATCTTCCCAAGTTGCCTGAAGGTCAGCAGTATGTGGATGTATACGGCAGGCCAATTATTCTGACTCAACCAACCATTCAGACAACTCAGCCACCTCCACCACCCCCACCCACGGCGCCTCCCGTCCCCGTGCAGACGCAAGCGTTTGTCGATAGATACGGGAGAACTCTTGCTGAATTTCAAACTGTCCAGCAAGGAGTGCCCGTTGTCCACACAGCGCATGCACCCGTACTCCACCAAGTTGTTCATCAGCCAGCGGGATTTCCAGTGGTGGAAAATGTCATCCAGCCAGTAGGGGTACCAGTTGTTGAGCATGTTCTTCAACCCGCAGGAGTTCCTGTGGTGAAGAAGCTCATTCAACAAGAAGAAGTTGTCCTCGCAAAGAAAGTAGCTCCGGTAACGTTGCAGACTTATGCAGTTCCTGCTATTCAAAAAGTGGGTAATCTTGCAATTCCTTTTGCCAAGAAGGTTATTTTTGCTCAGCAAGCGGGTCTGGATGTTGTGTTACCTCCATCAGTTCCAGCCCTGGCGGCAGTTAAAAGTGTTCACAAAACCGTATTTTCCCCGGTAAATCTCTCCGTTCCTGTTCCAGTGGTCAATGAGGCTCCTGCCGCAGTTCCAGTTGTACAAGAAGCCGCCTTGCCTGTTCATCATGAAGTTCCAGTACATCCCAACCACGTAGGCCCTGGTCAGGTTCTTCTCCATGCTCCACAGCAGGTATTCTATCATCATCCACAACAATTTGCTCAGGTGCAAGAGCACCAACAATTTCTAGTTCCTCAACCACAACAATTTGTGCATGTTCAGGGGCACCAACAAGTGTTGGTTCAACAACCACCACAGCAACTTGTCCAGGTAGACGGGCACCATCAAGTAGTACTTCCCCAACCTCAGCAACTAATCCAGGTCCAGGGGCACCAACAAGTTGTACTTCCGCAACCTCAACAACTTGTCCAAGTACCAGGGCACCCGCCGCACCTTGTTCACGTACAGGAACAGCACCACGTCGCCGTTCCACATGCCGTCCATGTGGAGCAACCAGTGGCACATGCTGTAGGGCATCATCCAGTCCACCTAGTCCATCATGCACCTCATGTTGTGGTGCCTGCAGCACCCGTTATAAAGAAAGTCCTACCCGCAGTTACAAAAGTGATTGAAAAGACCATCGTTCCGGAGGTCACTGTAATTCACCAACCCGTCCTCTCAAAACCACTTTTTCAGAAGCACATATTCAACGTGAGGCATGGCTCTAACCCGCTCATCTACCAGGATTTATGCACGGTTTATCCTTATCAAAAGAATTTGCGGGCATGCGTCCTCAGAAAAGCCATTTTACCCGAGCTTCACCATCCCGATGTTCGGACGGTTAATGTCGAAGACCAACGACAACAACCTCTGCCGGACCAATCAATAATCATAGGTGGAGCCCCTATTTTTCACCCTGCTCCTCCGAAAATGGATGGTAGACCAACCGTTTCAGTTATGGCAATGCTACCCAACAATATTCAGGAGCAGATTAGGCGAGAATCTGCCAGATCGAGACAACAAGCCATGGCAGTTACGGCTCGAACCACAACCGCTACTACTACTACCACAACCGTGCAGCCAGTAGCAGCAGAATCCAGGGAATCTAAGAAACGCCGATCGGGAAACTCTCGCAGGCGAAAAGCGAAGGATTCAACGTCAACGACAACTGAAAAGGCATTCAAACTTGTTTAGACGACATAATATTTAAAATGTAGTGTGTACCCTACTGAACTAATTCTAAGTTTCCTATTATGTAGTATTATGTGTTTGATGGGTGATGTAATATATGTCTCTGTTCTCTCTGATTGAAATGCGTTTTGGTAAAATAATTTGTCATTGGAAGATGCCTTTCGATATATTTTTAAATAATATACGAGTTCACAAGTAAGATCACAGTAATTAATTTAGTACAATAAAAGCCAGTGTAAGAACAATATAATTTTTATAATGCTCATCCTTCGATCCTTCGACAATAAGAATTGATGGAAATCGTGTAATTATTTCTGTCGGGTATATATATATATTTAATCATGAATAAATATTCAATTCACGGATAAACACTAGTAATACAGTATTGCATTTGAGTTTTGAGGACAAGTTTTATAGTTGTACAGTATTTCGTTATACAGATCACAAAAATGTTACGTTCATGCCGTCGGCATTAATTAATAATACTTTTCTAGTTTTTTAAGTAGTAGCACTTGTTCATATCCCTGTATAAATAAAAGTCTTCTCGATCACAAGCCAGGTGCTGATCTGCCCAATACTGGAGAATGAAGTCAGCTCCTTTCTCCCCAATCATGATCGTGGGGGCATTAGTGTTTGCGTTAACTATCACAGGCATCGCAGACGCGTCAATAACTCTGAGGTTCTTCGTCTTGAGAACTCTATGAATTCCAAAACATCCAAAATATCATGATTCAATATAGCTAATTTGCTTTTATTATTTGAAGCAGAATTCAAATGTGAGCATATTTACCGAAGCTTAGAATCCACAACTGTTCTAGGATCACCTTTCTTTCCCATTCGACATGACCCCACGGGATGCCAAAGCGTCGTGCTAAAGTATCGGATATAACATTCCCAATACGGGTCACTTTTAAATTCATACGCTTCACAGCCTGGAATGGGCTTGTCAGCGAAGGTTGCATTTAGATTGCGAAACGGGGTTGTTTCTGAGCCGATTTTTACGGCTAATTTTGCTCCTGGAACAAATACAATGTCACAAATTAACACGATTTTATTATAATGCACGTTGTATTCGCATTGATTTTAGGAATCTCATACCTTCCACCAAAGCAGCAAGGTCATCAGGATCCTCTAAATAATGCGGATCAATTTTAGGATGACTCAGAGGATTTTTGTCTTGCAGAGTAATTTCTCCAACACTTTTCGGCCTCGCGAGTGTGTTCAAAATTACGAATCCGTCTGTTCCAACATAGGGCTCGTAAATTTGTTCCAATAATTCCTGCTTATAATTTTGAGCTTGAGACATGGTCATCGCTCCTGCCACACTATTTCCTACTGCGACTATGAAAAACTGAATATCAGGCCAGTCAAGACCCAGTTGTTTAACTTTAGTTGTGGAAATGAATGCTTGTGAAGTGATCATTAGTGGGCAGGTCCAAGGTCCTAAAGGTGTTTATATGTATGTAGTTTACAAACATCACAATTATACGATTTCATCAGGGAAATCACGTAATAGTCTTTTCTTACCATCGCCTTTTAAGAAATACTCCATGAAATAATCAATGGTGAAATCCCGTTCCGCAACAATTGACAACGGTTTTTCTATCACAAATGGCAAAAGTACTGAAAGGACATGATCTTGGAGATTTTTCCCCACAGGCAAATCAATCCTTGGCTTGATCTAAATATAAATGGTCGCCACAATCTCATATAGCTGTTTGTCGTCATAAATTTTTAAAACATTATTTTTAGCATTTTTACTAGCGTGATTTCCACTTACGCCCACAGATTTTAAATGATTTCTCGGCCCAATGCCAGAAAGCATAAGTAATTTTGCAGAATCAATTGTCCCTGCGCTGAGGATAACCTCTTTCCTTGCTTTGGCATAGTATTTTACACCCCTTTTGATATAATATACACCCTCTGCACGACCTGACTTATCTAACTTTATCTGTGAGAAAAGATGAACGGAAATTTCACGAATTAACGAATGATTTCAAATCGTATTTCACACTCGTTGTCGTATAGGTTAGAGCAACAGCATCAGTACCTTAACAGCTTGAGAATACTTTGATATCACAAGATTTTTAGGATGCTTTGGATATTTGAGCAAGGCTGAAAATGTTCCGTAACGTTCCCCATTACGCTCATTTCTGTCAACATGTCCAAATCCTGGATTTCGAGATCGAGAATTCAATAAATTGTCAAATGAATTCCTGTCGTCTTTGGATTGGAATTGAAACGGAGAGTGTTTGACATTTACCAGATCTTTGAGGTCCATTAACATCAATTTCGTCGTATCCCAACTCCTTACCAGCGTCAATAAATTCTCTTGCCAAGTTCTTGAAGTTTTTGCTTTCAATGTGTAAGAACCCGTACTCAGATCCTTGATATTGGTCCCCTGGAATTGCCAATATAGATAACCTTTACATGCATCTGCATATCATGTCATATAGCAGATACGAATTTAAATATATGTGATTTACAAACCATTTCTTTGATGCTCTCCTTTGTACTCAGATATGGATTTTTTAAAGTAGGGCAGAACATTATCCCAAGACCAACCTTGGTCGTCCGTTAAGTTCGCCCAATTCTCATAGTCTAAAGGATGACCCCTCAAATAGAACATAAAATTTACGGAACTCGAGCCGCCTAGCACTTTGCCTCTAGGCCAGAATACTTCCTACAGCATTGGTCAATGAGATGAATGTCATTTCATTGTTTCACATTGGAAAAGAACGTATCCTTATTTGAGGATGGTTAATCCCGTTGAATACCTGATTTTTGAAAGCCAAACTTGCATTTCGTTGAGGCACAGTCTTATATTCCCAATCAATTTCTGGCTTACTTATGAGACCAAATGCGTGACCTGGAAAGCTATGTAAAAAATTGGGACTGCCTCCAGCCTCCAGAAGAAGCACCTTTCCATGAGAGCTGAGGCGGTGAGCGACTGTCGCTCCAGCGCTTCCAGCTCCAACTAAATATTTTGACACGCATATTACAAACAATGGAACAATACATCATAACATTGACCTTGTCTAAAGAAGACAGAGTCATCTGCTTGAGATTGGAGCTAAGCATTTCTTACCAACTATGAAATCAAATTCTTTGTCTCTCGGTCCTCTTGTAAAAGTATCCTGAAAATAGTCCGTGTAAAAGTCAACAGTACTGAAGAACAAAATGATGGGTGTGGTACTGAAAAATATAAAGTAGTAAAAGAGAAGAGCGCAACTGCAATATGTCATTTTCACTCCGATTTAGGGACAAAAACTAATATCTTGCAGCTATTCTTTTTCAGATGGTGCACATGAAAATCGGCAAATGCTTTTCGGACGCTTGGATTGCTTGTTATAGGCATCATAGCCAGATTTGCTGCACAAGTTATCATGTCACATGATAAATGACTAAAACGAACACTTCACTATTTCACTGTAAAATATTTATGATAGAAGTGTCTCAACAAGCCATTCATTTCATGAGTTTTATTTTGAAAAACATCCAAATCAAATTATTTTACCTCAAACAAATAATTATCTAAGACAAACTCTTTTCATATTTAGTTCACCACAGGATTCACGTTATTATGTTTTTTGCAGCACAATAAAAAACAATCACCACCCGCTCTATATCAGAAGCATGCATGATTGTCCTTTGCGTGTCCTAACTTTTTTTGCAGACTCCTCAGATTATGTGGCAGTGGTTGGCTTGCAGTTGCAATATTTCCAAAAACTGGTTATATGAATTGGGTTTGTCCACAGTGATCTTGCTTGGTAGTTCTTCTTGGTACTGTGTGGATTGGACGAGTACCAATATAATGTTGACATTCATACATTTGGG
Organism: Heteromurus nitidus; assembly: GCA_034687055.1. NCBI lineage: Eukaryota > Metazoa > Arthropoda > Collembola > Entomobryomorpha > Entomobryidae > Heteromurus > Heteromurus nitidus. The sequence goes on from JAQFZW010000281.1 coordinate 50,054, forward strand.
TTGGTTACGCAATCAAGCAATCCTTTCAAAGACGTACTCAAGTGAGTTCAATAGCATTGTTACCTTCGTTTTTATTCAGTCAGAGACACACATACGTGCATCACTATGTTAAACGATTTGTTATCTCAGCCACTTTAAAAAACTGGCGAAATGTGTGTGTGTGCGCGTCTTCTATGCGTGAATGAATCAGTGAAGAAATCCTCTTCGTAACCAAATGCACGATATAGGCGAGTGTGGCGTCCTATGAAAATTCAATGTCTAAAGTGTGTCTGCTTCGTGGCTCGCACAAAAAACGAAGTTTTTACATGGTTTGTAGCTGGTTATAGGATTCCTATAGCCGTACCAGAATTTACTTAAATTATATTAAAAATTATGATCTTTGATCTCGTATTTAAATCCGTTTTTGCAAGAGTTGCATTTGCTCAACACTAGCAAACCACTCTTACTCCATCTGAAAACTGACCATCTTTTAAGATAATCACAAAGGAGTCTACTTCTCTGTAAAGATTGTTGCCATAAAATTTTTAAAAAAATCTGTTGGAGTAGGAATACAAAAGATCCTCACACTGATTGTTTTGCATGCAATCTCCTCTTGTCCTCTTGTAGCTTGTCAGGACTGATACAAGGTCATGAAATCGGGCAGACATGAAATGAAACCACCACTTACCCTATTAAATAACCTTTTTTACGATATATTATCACAGTTTTGCACTTGAGGATGAAGCACAATCTCTGCGGAGATGTACACTACTCCTGCTCAGGTGTTCGTGTGTCCGCGTATTTTTGTAACAACGTTAATTAATGTTTTCAACTGTTCATCTCACAATTAATCGAGGAGCTCATGCAACATGTGAATGCAAGGGCATGTTTTCGTGTGCTATGGTCAGTAACGCTTTCCTTGGTTGGGCTCCTCTCTCCTGTAATCGCTGAGTCAGCAGGCACCTTATCTTATTCCACATAATAGGTCACATAAGTACTATAACTATAAGCACACCATAAATATTCTACACTAATTGTAAATCAACCGATTTTCCTTCCTAAACATATTAATGCACGCAGGATTTAATATTTCTGGGAACAATGATTGCGAGAAACAAATTAAGTTAAAAATAAAATAACTATGAAACAAAATAAAACGTATTACCCGATTTCTACTTGTTTTTGGGTTTCCCTAGTATGTTCAGCCAAAAATTTGGACGATTCGTGGTCTAATCTATTCTATAAATTCTAGTCCGTAAGAACCGAGATTTGATTCCGTGAAGATCTACAGGGAGTCTGATTATATATTTCATCATGATGTGTGTTTTCCTACACGATACAGAGTTAGTTTACGGATTTCTATGTAAGGAGTGATAGAAATGGTGAACTACAGTTATTTACAGCACTTCAGGCGATTAAGTTAAAAATACACAATATGCTGATACCGAACACTGGGATATGCCTAGTTGCCTACCTGTAGTCTTTGTTGGTCTTTGGTCTTAAGTATATGATGCGTGTTCAAACTGCGTGATGCATGCATTTGAAGGGGACCGTACATACGAATGCATCCAATATTCACGTGCAATTGTTGAATCAGGCAAGGGCTCAGTCATAAGTATCTATACATTAGTGTCAATTTGAGTGAGACCTAAAAAGTCATAATATAAAACCCTATATTGGATTATTATTTATTACGAAAATAAGGTTCCCTTTCATCGATGTCATGATGCCAACTTAAACATGGGAAAAAGAGTTTAGCACCCATGTTTTCTTGGTCTCAACGGACACAAGGACTGCGGATATAGTAGCAATTTACAATAGGTTTAAATGTTGCCTTACAGTGATGCGTGTAAATAAACTTTTGATGAAATGTGTTTGCATGAAATGTTTAATGATAAGTTGCAGAGTGCATCAAAGTCGCATCAATGATTTGGAATTAAAAATAGGGACACTATTAGATGTGATTACGTCTCCTTTATTGACAATCCTTATTAATTTTTGTGTTTTGCACGTATGCATACAAATTGGGACAGACATTCGCTGTCTTCAGCACTCACGCACACAATCAAATATAAAAACTATATCCATAACTCTGAGGTACAAAAATAAGTCCATCAATATTCTTTACAATTTATAGTGAATTGTGATATATATGACAGGACAGTATATTTAAGGAAGAAACACGAAGATAATATATACACATTTCGGAATGTGTTTGTAAATTATCGTATTGACTAGATTGGAACGATTTTGAGAAATGTGTGTCATTTTTTTACACTCAGAGGAAATGCCACAAACCACATTCTCGCAGCTACACACAGTTTAGATGGGAGCACACATCAGAACCAACGCTCCGGTTGCCGTCGTTCTGTCATTGCGAGGCTGTTTGGTGTTGCCGAGTTTGGATTTGGATATGTGCTCAAATCACGGGAAATAACAGGTACGTTGTGAGCAACAGAATTCCAAGAAGATCCATCAAGAACAGGAGAAGAACTGCGAACATCGTGACAGCTTGTTCGGTGTCGTGGCTGATGGTACTCTGATAAAGAAACAACAAAGCCAAAATTTATTGTCAATTCTTGTACTTTTTTCTATAGTATACCTTCTTAGCTTTTAATTTTTTTTGAATATCCGTATCCGAAATTTAAGAATTTTTCGTTACGTTTGTCAATGCTCCAATGACTATTGTGAAGAACGTCGGTACATGAGGTCAGGAAGTGTACCTTATTTCACAATTTGAGTTTCTCAAACACCACGAAAATGGGAAGTATTCCTGCGAAGAGTAACACAAGGAAGTCTAGAATGCAAGTGCGAAATTCGCTATTCACTAGTTGATTTCTCCTTTTTTGTGTGTTGTTGACGATACAACGGCATGGGAAACTATGGACCAAGCAAACAAATATTAAGAAGGTCACCTTTAACTTTTTTCTCGAAGCTCGCCTTCGTCCGGATTGACTGATCTGCTCTATTCTTCCTTGTTGATTGTGATAAGCAAGCACAATAGGAGAACGTGAATAGAAAAGGTCGCGGTCGCCTGTTGACTACTAACTTGTCGCGCAGCACCACTGATATGTGCAAGCAAATCTTCCCAAAAATGCTGTCCCCACAAATGTAATATATTGTGCATATTGTCAACCTTTCGTAATGCACGCTCATATCGCGTTGTAAAATGTGGTCTTATTAAGAGCTGAACACGCTAAATGTACATTTTCTTATTCTGGAAATGATACATTAGCGTGAGCATACACACAAAATGTAGAAATGTATAACCTTACAATTCTATTGTTTAAAATACTTTAAAAACTTTAATGCGACTATAAAATACATATGCATGTATTATATGAAAGTACAAAATGTGGGCTGCATACGGCATGGCATATCATGTGTGTGTGCACAGTTTTATGAAATTTTGGCTCGGATCGCTTCTTTTGGCACCACTCGCTCATTCATCCATTCGATTTCATTTTTCTACCTTTTTAACTTGCACACGTTAAAAATTCACGTTTGTGAAAAGGTTTGTAAACAAAATTCCATAATAACACTTGCGCGTGGTAAAGCTCTATTTGCATTTCTCGAGAGATTTTTTCTGAAAAAAACAATCAAGCAAAAAACACAAACAAGTATATATGCCCATACACATAAAGATAAAAAGTTTTATTTGTTATCATTCTGGTGTGTTGTGTGCGTTTTGCGTTGTGATCAGAGAGCACACAATTATACGCTATACGCTACCATCATCATGTGCACATTGTTCTAACATTAATGCATGTGTGTTTTGTTCATATCACTCAAATGACTCGTTCTTCCACCAAAACACTTATTAGTGAGTGAGGAAGTGCATTTCACTCTTTCATACTCGTTTGCAGAAATGATCATACCTATTAACTAAATTCACAAGGTGCTGCGCAGACAGGTTGGTCATTGCATTGTGGATTCACTTTTGTGAGTTAGGTACGGCTCTTGTGCTGAGAGAGCATTTGCACGTGCTTTCCATTTCAGTAATGTGATTTTGTGACTTTGTGACAGATAGGTCCTCACCTAAGAGGATGGCTTGTCGGTTTGCTTTTAGATTGAAGAAAACAATCCTTTTTTAATAACAGGTTCATCATGTTTTCCACGAAACGTAAGTAAGTTTCGCTATCTGTTTATGAAACCAGTCGGTCAGCATGTGCGTATATATATGTAGACGTTATATGGGCATCAATTAATAATGAAAAGTAAACGATGAAGAACGGTTGACCTTGTCTGACACTTCCATATGAAACGAAAGTAAAAATGAAAATGATGTCGGGTCGGGAGTAAGTAGGAATATTGCATTCATTTACTTCTGGAAGTATTCTGTCATGAAAAGATATTGATTATGGAAATATATTTTGAGGTACTTTTGGACAACGTGTTTTCTAAAAAAAATCTACTGATTCGCGGTACATTGTTTTCTCAATAAATGTAATTTACTCACCAGTTGATAATGTTCCTAGATCTGCATAAGCCGTGCAGTTCTATACAAGCCAAAAACACATGGGTGTCGTATGTGTTTGCATGTGCAGAACCAGTTGTACTTGCTGTACCACAGACATACGATGACGTCTCATATGTTGCAAAAATGACAGAAAATAAGTGTGCATCATATGCAGTTAGGATTAGGATCTATTGCACCACAAACTTCAATTCAAGAAAGATCACGCCAACAGCCAACCAGCAAAAGGAATGAAATGCTCTTTTCGTTTGACAATGACACTGAACTTTGAACCATCCGGTTTTGTTATAAATTTATGGATAATTGAGCACAATTGCCAAACAGAAATATCACGAAGTACTTAAGACCATGAACAATTGTATTGAATTAAGCGAACTTTGTACTAGCTTGCTCCACATACATACATATGCATATTATTGAATATATGCAGTTGTAAAAAATATTCCCACTCGAATGAATGCATTTCAAAGTTTTCCCAGCAGTAAACTTGCAACATGTTAACTCTAACACAGTTCAGAATATCCGAATCCATTTTAAAACTCGTATCTTATCTAGTCCTTTCCACTTGTAATCATTGGATTTTTAACCTACTTCCTTGTGGATTTTTGGAACATTTCCATAAAGAGTTTTTTCGCTTATAATTTGAAACGTATAGTAAAGCATATTGAGTTTTACAAATGAGGAGCTAGTTTAGCTGTTTAGCTAAGCATGTAAACGAAAAGTGCATGCTACAAAACCATTCTGATGAACTTCGCTTCGGTGAAAGTTGTTGATGTTCTGCTGCAATCTGCAGCATTTACGTAGTCTCTTCAGATTATGTTGGTGCATGATGCATCAGTCGGCCCAAAAATGTTATTTGAATTGAAACCATAATGTTCATGCTCGTTTGCAAAAGACAACATGACAGCGAGGATCATGAGCGCTGCTTCAATCAACTCAATCCCTGCGTCAATCCCCAGTAAAACCTTCGAAACTTCAAGCGGCTTCGCCCTCCACAACCAGTACCAGTATACGACAGGTTTTAATTGATTTTAATAAATTACAGAGACTCTTAATCTTAATTTTGCTTAGGAATCAAGACCATGCAACGTTACCATCCTGTTTTAATAGAATGTCACGATCCTCCATCAAAAAGTTTTTATAATTTGCTACGTCAGAGGAACAAGATCGAAAGATGAATTTCATTATATGCAAGTGGAAGTCATATAGGTAGATAACCTGATTTGCGTCATTGTTAGGTGGTTAAGATTGCTCCATGATGTTCTGGAATTGATTTGGAAGCTTTGTTTCTTTGAACTTATGTAATGCATAATATAGCCCTTGTATGTAGCCGACGAACGTGACCTGCGCAATGCTCATCTTAATTTAAATTTCAGATTTTAGCCTTGAATTTTTTCACCTTCGAACGGACAAGAACGAGTTTTGGGAAGAACATTGATGGTATATAACCGACTGGACCCTTATGGATACAAATGCTACCAAACAGGCATGTTACGTAAACTCTGAAACCGGCAAAGCACAGTCTTGAATTATCGCAGCAATTTTTTCAGGTTATGTCGATGAAATGAGTGGTAGCGTGGCTCATATTGCGAAATTAGTTTTAAAATGAGATGAATCGATCACCATCCAGAAAATATTCTCACATTACGCACATCTCTCCCCCTCGGAACATGCTGGAGTAGAATTGTTGTAAGGATTGTAAGATACAAGGATTTATGAAATTCTAGCGATCTATCTGAACATGCATCCAATCACTCACATAAGAAACTGGTTCCTGCCTTAATACATCGACTTAAACATGCAGATTCTATGTTTTAAAACTTGAAAACCAACTTTGGTTATCAAACTCTTGGGTGAGATTTTTCCCCAGAAATTTCTCCTAATACATACTATCAAGTTTAGTTTATTAATAAATTACTACTTGCATCCATGAGATCTAATTATTTTTAGCACCATAAATTTTTGTATTCCTATACTATTGAGTGCAGGTGACACTATTGCTTTACTTACTACTCGTAAACTCATCGTTAACATAATGACAAGGTCGAGACCGCCACTCGAAAAGGTGACCGCAAGTGGCTATCATGATCTACCTTAACAAAACTGGAATTTTTATCCGTCGTTACTTGCAGAGTTAACTATATAGGTGGGTATGAGTGTCTATACGCATATGTAGGTATTCTCCGTGGTGGTCTGCTAATTGTATGCTTGATATTTTTTGTAATACACCTTTGTAACTACATCTCTCCATAACGCTGTTTACTTTAATCAGAACCAACCTCGGCATGGAATCGGACTCCATGCTACTATTCGTATGACGCGAATCACGATGTAAGAACGTATATAAACTGCTCCTCAACAATCGCTTAACCACATTCTTTCGGAGAATCAGAAACGAACCGGAGTCCTTGGTGTCCAGCGGCTTACTGACGAATTTCGTTTAGACAAGCAATTTTCTCAAGACCATCTACATATAGTCCAGCAGTTCGGAAAATGGCTAGCGTTGGATTTATCACAGGTGAGTGAGACTTGAAATTTACAACTTAAAAATTTGTCTGATTAACTTTAATTTTATGAATGGTTAAATTTTTTGTCTTCTTCAGGCGCTCTCTTCGTGGTTTGTGCCCTCCTCTGTATCTCGGAAGGAAAGCAGGGTAAGCAATATAATTAGAATCACACATAATTTTATCCTATTCCAAATTTTCATTACAGATCTTTATATTTTAAAGTGCGAGATTAAGGTTATAAATTATTTTAAATTTTTAACAGTGATTCGACTCCGCCATGGTCTAGAATGCCCAATGCCAGGTTACTACCGGGATGAAGTAGACTGCCGGAGGTTTTACTATTGTCTCGGAGCGTCGTCGTCGGAAAAATTGAATCTGGACGATCCTGCAGAAAGTGAGGCTATCAAGGAATTTCATAACGGATTTGAATGTCCTGAAGGAACAATTTTTGACGAAATGCTCGGTCGGTGTAATCATCCCCACTTGGTCCAAAATCTTGCCCCAGAATGCAAAACGCCACAATTGTCCGAGTCTCACAGTGAGATAAAGACGGGAACAGTGCCTGAAATTGTGAATAATTAATTTAATTATTTTAGCTACAATTAAGAAATTGGAGTAAATTATTTAATAACTACCTTCAACGAGACACCATACATGTTTGCCATGTGCGTGGAAGATTTTATAATAAAAATGTTTAGTCTACATTTATGGAAGTATCTCCTGATTCAACACTTATTACTTGTTCTCGTAGAGGAACCTGCTACCTGCATCTGCAGCTGGTATGATTAATGTGTTTTCGTATTCTGGAAAAACACAATTATATATAATTCTTTAATTACAATCGCACTAATGCCCTTCGGGGTGTTGTTGCAAAGGTACCTAATCTTCTTATCCTAAATCCTAAGGATCTTTGGAAAACGTGCAAAAATCAAGCCAACGATACAACCTCTGATGCGAAAAGGTGTGAATTCATATGAGACTGACGCTATAATAATGTTGCGTACATAGTTTGAGGATAAATAATCAATTGCTGGAATAGAGAAAAAATCAGACAAAATACGTAGTGATTATGCAGGTCTATGAATTTCCACGGATCATCATTTGATTTGTGTTTGCAGATATACTCAAGACCAGATGCGTTCCAGTTCAGCTCAATTTACTTGTTTCTAACATTTTATAAGTAGCCCATTTGTATGGACCAGGGTAGAATGATATCGAGGATTTTACCTCTTCGATCAATATTTTCCATCCACCCAACTGCCGGATTTGGCAAGGAGTGAGGAAAAGTAAAAGTGGTCATGAATAAACGAGAGCATGAGCTTTAGAATTTGGAGTTGACACAAATGCATTCACCTTATATATGTATGTAGATGTTGTCAATTACTAATTTAATTAGGTGTCAGGCCAGGATTACAAGATCAAAGGGTATCGGTGAATGGACAATAAATAGACTTTAACTTACCGAGTAGTGTCTCTTCACCTGCGTCAGAAGAGACAATTTTGGAGTAATCTGAGAGAATGATCTGAGTTTTGCATTTTTATAGAACCACAGAAAAACAATTTCTTGGAATTATAAACGAAATTTATTTATCCATGCATACCTTATTTTAAATATATTGAGTTGACCAGTTTGATCAGCCAAATTTTAGGATTTTCATTATTTGCATGCACCCCACTATCTCCAATTAGGAGATTTTTTGGCTGGAGATACATGAAAAAATAGAGGAAAGTTGACTGACGAGATCTGGACAGATTAAATCTTTGTACGGAGTGGGCATCTTTGACACCCTGACTGACTCTCAAACACGTACCCAGAGGCCAATGAAATATCTGTACAAACACAGGTAGCAATTATTTATTCAGAACGATTATGTTCGCGAAATGGAAAATAATTATTGCTCGGGGGTCTGTTAACAAGATGTTTTTGCAGCATACAAACTACAATTCTGTAGATCGGGTCAGGGTCTTTGATATAAATGTTTTTTGATGACTTATATTAATCTAATGCATAAAGTGATTTGATTTGAGAACATGGATTCTCATTTGCGAATTCTGAGAAACCCGAATACGAAACCCGTTAAATACGAGTGGATTCTTTCGCTCTGGCTTGTATTTGTTTCAGCTTCTTTGTCCAGGCAAGGTCGGATAAACTGATCTATCTCCTTACATTTGTTTCTGTGTCCACTGGATAAAGCTTAAAATGGGTACGAATCGCAGTGAAGGACTTTAATTAGTTTGAGTTTCCAGTGATTGTCATTTCAAATACCGTTTGTAATGTGAATTATTTTTGTGTTTCACAGGACGATTTGCTACATATTTGATTGTCCTCGTGTGCATTGTATTCGCAACGGAAGGAAGACTTGGAGGTGGGTAGATTTAGTAAATTGTTAGATACAACCTCCAAAATCGCTCATCATTCTTTGAACTTTTATTTTCTTTTGTACTCGAGTTTAGGTCGGCGTCTTCGCGATTGGGAGCCTTGTGATACGCCAGGATTCTTTGGAGACGCGGACGATTGCAGAAAATTTTATCGCTGCGCTGAACATCCCACGGAAGACGAGAACAATCCTCAATATCTCAAGTTTGCATTTAGATGTCCATCTGGAACGGTTTTTGATGAAACGTTGTCAACCTGTAATCACCCAGAAGCTGTTCCCAACAAACCAGAGAACTGCCAAGTTTATGATCCTGAGGAAGAGCAGTCTGGAGGAGAAAACAATGAGGGTTCCACATCTGAAAGCAATAGTGGTAGTTTTCAACTAGTGAGACAACCACTTTTGTCAGTTCCTATTCATCAGTGGGTGTATCCTAATATTCCTAATCTAGCAGTGCCTTATGGAAATATCATTTATGGTTAAAGTGGCAAATCTCTCCTTGTTTTCTGATCTGTTCTATGTACCTTAATCTATAATCACAACATGAATTTTTCTCACTTTTCTGTATTGCTTGTATACAATTTTATAATAAAGAAATCATTTGCCGTGGGTATTTGGGTATGTGTGTGCTCTGTTCCATGGAGCGTTGTGAAACAAGTAGGTGTGCACGGTTTTCCCCTCACCATTTCACACAAACCACAGTAAAATGACCTAACAAACAAATGCATAAAAATACTAAAATGATATTAAGACGACTCTTGGATCATAAAATTGTACTTAAGAAGGTTGTGTCCAAATGCAAAATTCTTAAGGTATACCATACCGGAGCAGAACTCCATCTTCATTAAAGTATTGCTACATTTGAATCTAAGATTAGAAGATATAATTGTGCACCAAAATACATACCTATGCTTGCATCATAAATAATATCCAAAGTAAAGTCATTTTGACTTCAGAAAGGTTACGTTTTCATAAACAAATTCATTGGTTCACATTGATGTTACGACACAGAAGATTCAGCAAAATATAACATAAATTTTCTCACTTCACTTCATTGGTCAAATTAAAATTTCTGAGAAAGCTGGATTTTGAATGAGGCATCAAGGTCTTTAGACTTAGCTCAATCAGTTTAGCTAATTGACTATAGGATGGATAATGGATGAAGTCAATATATTATTTGGTAGTGAGCGAGCTTCTTCGACATCCTTTCCCGTGCCCGATTACGACATGTCTATTCACACGGATTTGATACAGCACATAGGATTCTGGAATTACCTATGAATTTCTTATCTTGAAACAACAACTGCGTCATAGTTCGAATGTAAATTTTGATTGGCAGAACTCGATAGTATTGTCGCATTGCATATTTATATATTTTGATACTATGATACAATGGGTGAGTAATGCTATTACTGTATCTCTTGTTTTCATAGACCCTGGTTAGCAATAATTTGGTAAAGGATACTTAACACACTTCGTATTTATGTTGTTGCTCACTTAATAAGTTAATTTGGCACATATTTTAGTTACGCATTTGTCTGCAATAAGGGTAGGACCGAGTTATCATGTTCGCAATTACCATACACTTGCTAATGGAAGAGCGCACACCCTTCTATGGACCAAATGCACTCTAGTCCGCAGTAAACCACATAAATCCTATGTGATCGAATTGAAAAAGCTAAAAGTAAATTTGCAGAACTCACTGTTCAAAAATGTTTGCAACATGTCGAGGTTGTTCGTTTAGAGGTAATATAATTTAGCATTTTTCCATCCACTTCACTTGTAATACTTGCATGCTTAATTCTTTGTGTGGTAGATGGGTTCACCCATTTCTACTTTTATGATTTTATGACATACCAAAACTTGGTATTTAGGAGACTTACAGAAGACTATGCAATTGAGGATATCCCTGCCTTAGCTGATAAGGGTATTGGACTTCACCCTCCAGAATCTGGAGTCCAGATATACTCATAAATTTAAAATACATATACTTCATAGGACCTGTGTGTAATCAGTCAGTTAAAAAATACTCATATTGCGCTGGATTGGTGGACACGTGAGCAATCGTGAGAAGAAAAGTGTGGACTGGCAAAGGAGTACATATACTGGTTTAAATGGAAGTATTTGGAGTTGTATAATAAATTGCGTTTGGCAGCAATTACAGTATTGTCCTACAATGGCATAAAACCATTGTGGAAGATTAGATCTTTCGGTAAACTTTGGTATCTACTCATTTTCAACACTTTTGGCAGCATCAGCAGAAGCAGATCAAGAAACAACTCAGACTTAAGTCTAGTTAACACTCTTCTTTAATGGACAAATCCTGTCCTTCATCGTTCCACAAGTCTATTAACAAAATCCTGTTGGTGAACGTTCTCACGTAAATGCTGAATTAGCAAATATGCTATCTCGTGTGGGTGCGAATGGAGCAAGTGAAATGTCCCAAGGTAGGCATACGAACCTGCACAATATTTGATGTTTGACAATGGGAATGCCTGAGAGGAAGAATTTACCACATATCTTCATCGTCAGCATCAACTTGCTCAAAAGTTTGTTTTTCCCAAGAGCAAGTTACGTTCGCGTTCCTCAAAATCATCCAAAAATGCTTTCTATTCAACGAGAAGGAAAAAAATATTATGATGCTACGTTGTACACGGTGGGTATATTTCTTACTGGCATGTTTAGCAAGTTCTTTCCGTCCGATCAAGCAAATAAAAATGTCCTGAACTGGTTTTTGTGGGAGTTAATTTATTTATGTTTTTGAGATTATGTAAATAAACATCTCCGCGTATCAAGATGTGGTTTTCATGCCGTATAGCTTTCGCTTAATCCCCAGTTTAATTAGGCACTGTTTGAGCTTGAATGGAAACTCACCGCAATTATATATTTTAGAACTGACCACAGGTGAGCTGGAGCATTATAACATGAATTTTAAGGTGTATGGCTCAATTGATAATCGTGATTTTGTAATGTAGTTGTAGCTTATGGAATCTTATGTAGCTTATGATATAATTTCACTTTTTTAATGATACGGCCTTTATGAAATGAGCGATCATTCGGTATAGATCAGAGCGTGAGAATTTTGTGAATACATAATATGAAGATAATCTGAAGTATGAAAATTATTTGCCTTCATATTTATTTTCGCTATGTATTTTATTAGAATAACTTCGTTGTTTCCAGTTCCAGCGCCATCAGGAAGCCCTTATCTTATCTCATGACTCTTAAATGCCTACTTTCTCTTACATTTTAAAGCCAACTGAAGCATTCTGAAAAAATGCTTTGAAGGACAAGTCAACGTTCTATATCAATGCCAATTTAAAAGTGCATACGTCGAATCAATACTACATCGAATAATCACACTTCAAATGATTTTCATAAATTTTCAGTTGCAGAATGAAGTTGGGAAACTTACTAACGAGTTTAAAATGCGATGCGCATTAAATGGGTAGAGGAGGTAATTTCATATTTTTGTAATTTATGAAGCAGGTGCCATGTATGCGTAATACTCGAATGTATGAGAAAGGGTGAACAGACACATATACAATATCCTTCATTATTCAACGCAGAATGAGGAGACGCTGCGAATACTGGGGTGCTCCTCTCCTCAAGACTTTTACCATTGCCAATTGTCAGTGAAGTAAACTGGCAAACAGACGTTACCAACCGACCGCTTGTGACTCGAGCACATTCAACGAATTCTTATGAGTTTCTTGAGCTGTTGCATGCAACACCTTGGTTGATTTGCAAGAAACAAGCTTTCAGTCACTGTTGTGGAGCCGACCTGAGCTAACAGCAGTTGAGGAGGAAATCAGTTTTGGTATATTTAAAAAAAATACTAGGACATCTGCCTTCTCCAACGTCTCCAATTGTTGCGTAACCTTCTAGATAAATTTTTGGAAGCGTATTTTCCCCGACGATTCATAGTGTCATAGTGGCCAGTTTTATCAGGAAATACCTGTTGGAACTGACTCCATGCATTTTGTTCTCCACTCTTCCGCATAATCGAATTTGCACTGGATGTGATTTAGTGAAATTGTGTTGAGTTGCATGAAACCTTGCTATAAATCCTTTAGGCTTGTTTAAATGAGTTTGAGGAAGTCAAAGGGTTGACATAAAGCTAACGCATTTAATACAAGCGACCAGTTTAGAATTTCTGTGATTTTTACTGGGCCCCCGCTTCAAATAAATAAAAAATTCAAAAGAAATCCATCTAAGCATCCTGCCATTTGGTTTCGATTTGTAAAAATGAGGACCGTTGAGCTCACAACTTTTGATCAGCAAGAGGGTATCAAGTAAGTCGTTCTGAATTACATTTACATCTATAGATATGCATGTATTTATATATTTTGCTCAGTGTGTGTTTATCATTCAAGAAAAAATTTCAAAATATTTTAAGAACATTTAAGTATTTTTTGGGTCGACCGGCACACACTGTTTCCTGCAAGCTTTGGTTTAGCGTTTAGCATAACCTGACTTGCACCTTATTATTATTTACTCACAAGCTCATGCATAACGTCAAACTTGCGGTTGTGACCTGCGACGCTCTATGAAATTGTCATGAAATGAGCTAATGGAATGTTTACAACGTGCATCGTGTATGAGGTTCATAGAACCGGTTTGCTTTGTATTGTTGCACAATGAAAACTCAACACACACAGACGCCAGGCGCGTTGAAATGTGCCTACTTTACACACATACGAACTTCGCTTTCGCATGCAATCGAATTACTTAATTCCGTAATATTTTAATGCTTAAAGTGATAAGGTCTCGTGTACGGTTTGTCGACACTGTTTTTGAAAAAAATTAAAAGCTTTTAGCACATTTATTTATGTAAAAAGTGCAAAATTTATGCTGAGGTTCCTATGTAAAATCTAAGGTAGCGCTAGCCACGCACTCAATCAGTACTCAGTACAGAAACGCGTAAAGTTTACACAGAAAGTATTTTTTATAGAAAAGCTCACGCTTGGCTCTACTGAGCTTAATTTTCTATTTTTAAATAAGATGTTCACGGCCACACTAATCGTAACCTTTTTTACGACGACAGAGTATTAGATGGTCAAAAAAAATTTGAGTCTGAAGTCTGACATCGTTGAACCATATGACGAATGACTATATGATTCATGGATGACAACAATAATCACGTCATTATTCTTCCTTTAATAGCATTAGTGCGCCATTGTGCCACTGTTTATTTCCACAAGCGCATAAAAGAATAGACTGGACACATACCTAAATCCCTATGTGAGCTGATGCAAAATTGTTTTATATTTTTTTATTCAGGAACAATGGGAGTAGCTTTAGTCCAACGGAGCGAATTGCGTCTCCAATAAGCTACTTCTCAAACCCTGGCACATCGCCTTTAATGGGCCTGACAATAGGCGACTTGCTGGAATACTCCTGTCGTAAGTATGCAAACAACGAATTTCTTGTAGTGCCCTTCCAAGGAATAAGGAAAACGTACAAACAAGTAAAGGAAATGGTATGTGCACTTTGCGGAAGATAATTTTGTATGCTAATCTTTGATGAAATGCAGTCGCCTATTTATATAAACTAGCATATTTTTAAAATAAAAATTACATTTACAAATTGCTAGGTTGATAATTTGGTACGAGGATTTATATCGTTGGGGCTAAAACGTGGGGATCGACTAGCCATTTGGAGTCCGAACACATATGAATGTTATGTAACGCAATTAGCCGCTTGGAAAGCAGGATTGATTCTTGTAATTTTCAAACGAAAAACTTCACTTTTTCATAGACAAATCAGGAAGACGTAATTGCAGCAGTAACATTTTAATTTTGCTCTTAAGGTTTGCATCAACGCAGCCTACCAAAGCCGTGAATTACTCTACGCGTTGAATAAAGTGGGAGTGCGCTGCATTGTCTTCTCCAAACCATTTCGCTCTCAGAATTTTTACGACATTCTCTCAAAATGCATACCAGAACTGGTAACATCCCTACCAGGACAGTTGAAAAGTATGGAAGCACCAGAACTAGAAATTGTTATTTCGGTCGACGAAGGTCTCAGGTGAGACAATCATATATTATGTACTCAACTTTGTATTTTGAAATTCACTTCATGTCCTCCTGATAATTACTGTCTGAATCCTAAATATATTCTTGTAGTGGGACGTATTCTTTCTCGCACGTTGTGGATTTGGGTGCAAACAGCATTCCCATGAATGAACTCAACCTTATGGATGTACAATTTGACGATATTTGCACATTGTTTTTTACCTCTGTAAGTAATTTTATAGACATGGAAAATTGTTTACGGAATTTGTTATTTCCTGAGCTCCAGGTCTAATTTTAAATTACTATCTGAAGGGAACCACAGGAAATCCTAAAGCAGTGCAACTTTCTCATTTTGGATTAGTGAACAATGGGCATTTCGTTGGGAAGCGGTTACAACTTAGGGAAAAGGTGTGTTCCAGACAAGTTTATAAATGGCTCGTCCTGCTTTATATTTACTACACACTCCAATGCTTTTACTATCAGAACATGGTTGTTTGCGAAGTGATAATACACATGGATGCAAATTGTTATGAGATTTTCCTCATAAATTGAATTTTTAATACTTCCAAAAAGAGCATCAAGCCATGATAGTTAATTAGGCATGCCGAGAGGAGCAATGTCGTCGTCACTCGTCGCTCTTGGCTCATTCCATATATGTCAAGTGTGTCCCCCCAAATTGTGGAGATTAACATAAAGTGTCCTCCTTGCGCTTAATTTGTCCATAAGCTGAATCAATGCTGTGGTTTATATTTTTCAGGACAGAATCTGCCTTCCAGTTCCTCTCTTTCACGTGTACGGTTGTCAAATTGGATACTTTGCTTCAATGGCGTATGGTGCGACAGTAATTCTTCCTTCGTATGGATATGATCCACAAAGCATAGCAGTGATGTCTTCAGTTGAAAGGTATAGAGAAATGTTTTCTTCAATGCCAGAACATTTACGCTACCCGTAATTACTGTGTTTATTTAACAATTAAACCACGAACGCGTAGTAAAACATTCATGTCGCATCACGCGTTGTATACACCCATTCACTGTTCATAAACGAGTGTTTTGTCTCGCTCGTTTTCTGCTAATTTTCTGTCTGCGCCAACATGGAGCAAAAAACGCATTGTCGTTCATGAAATGGCATACAATTTATATTTATTTATTTGTACATTGGTCGTTTCACGCATGTTGTTTGCTCTGCTCATCTAATCTTGTAAAATGTTACTCCCCAATATGAATGCATGAACATGCTGTTTTCGTTATGTGATATCCAAGTTGTGGGTTTGTGGTGTAATCTTCACACTTGACATTTAACACAACAATAACTAATTTCGTATGTTGTAAGCAGTTGTTTTGTAATAATTTCCATTTGCTCCAATTGACCGCAAATGTCCTTCGTCAATATCAAGCTTGCCAGCAAATGACCAAGATGAAAACTTTTTGGTTGACTAAAATGCATTTTTGAACCTTGCAGATGCAGCATTGTTGTAGGGACGCCAACAATGTTCTCTGATATGCTGAGGACGATCGAAAAAGAGAATTACGACTTGAGTTCCTTGCGTGTAGCATCAACCGGTGGTGCAATATGTTCGAAACAATTAGTGGAAGACTTGAAAACAAAATTACCATTTAAAGTGGTTGCGGTGAGTAATATATGCCTAGTATATCCCTTTGCTATTATGATGCACAAAAATCGAATTGCAAAAAAATGATTGCCTTCCTACCATCCAGGATTTAAAAAAAATGAAGATGTGTGATTGATGCTGTCTTTCTTAGAGCAATTACGGCATGACAGAGATTGGGGCAGCATACCAAAGTTTACCCTCTGATACTGATGATCTAACTTCAACAACAGTCGGCTTTCCGGGAGAGCATGTTGAAGTGAAATTAGTGGACAAGCTGGGTAATATAGTTCCTCTAGGCCAGGAAGGCGAACTTTGTGTGAGAAGCTATAGCGTTACACAAGGATATTGGGGAGAAGTTGAAAAAACATCTGAAGTTCTCAAACCCTCACGATGGTTCCACACAGGGTACGTCATCACATTTATTGTAACAAAAAAATAGAATATGTAATGATACTGATGATCAATCAGTAATCAGTCAGTTCCTTGTTTGGCATAAACAAGTACATGAAAATCTCCAATTGGTCACTTTGTGTAGGGATCTATTTGTAATGATGGAGAGTGGTCATGCCCGAATTGTTGGAAGAGTGAAAGAAATGATAAATCGTGGTGGGGAAAATGTATATCCAGCCGAGGTTGAAGCATTTTTGAAGACTCATCCTAAAGTCGAGGATGCACAGGTTTTTGGAGTACCAGATCCACGAATGGGAGAAGAAGTCGCTGCTTGGATTCACTTGAAAGAGAATGAGATAATGAGTGTTGATGAAGCCAAAATATTTTGCAGAGGACAGGTACATAGCACATGTCATTTTGCACTGTTTTCATTCTCAATCCGCTTCGCAAAGAAACTCATCTGTGCTTAAAGTATAAAAAATTAGCATCCATTTTTGCTTCGTTAACCTGAATTTACCAGATATTGTCGGATATGTACCACATAATAGAACTCAAATTAAACCTAACCACACAAATTACTTTTGTTTTGCATTTTTTCAGATTTCTCATTTCAAAATTCCAAAATACATACTCTTCCGGGACAATTTTCCTAGAACACCATTGGGAAAGGTGCAAAAGTTCCGTATGCGTGAGGAGACAGTCAAGGTCTTGAAGTTGTGAAAAGTTGAATCACAAATCACTTATCTGATTAGTAATTACGAAGTGTTTAGAAATCGAAATTTTATACTGTACAATAATAGCGATGGCCTTCTTTTGCGAATATTGTAAACAACAACATATTTGCATGAAGTTGTGCTAGCGCAACAAAGTTACTTGACTTCTATAAATCCAATAGGGTATAGGTAAGTTTGTGATGTCTGTATAAAAAATTATCCTTAGCTTTAGGTAGCATTTACTAAGTTTCTTCGAAGTAGATGCGTAAGGGTGCATTCGAATTAGCACCAATGTAAACTGTGTGGTGCTAATAATTGTTCCTATTGAATACGTGTGTAGTTCTTGTTTCCGTTATATTGTTCTAACATTTACTTTTACTATTTCATTCAGTATTATTGAGACATCAATCATTTACCAACAATACGCATATTATACCTATAACTGAATATTGATAACACGTGTGACGAGCATAAAATATAATAATAACACATGGATTTGGTTCTCTAGTAAGAAGGAAATGTTTCGTGGTTTCAATTACACCGCTGTAACGCTAATGGTGCATTTATGACACGACCATATCTAAATTAGCATCTAAATTCACGAGTTTTGGCCCCTGTCTGCGTATTATGGGATTTCTTGCTTTTTTATCCATCTTCCCGGAATTTTATATTATGTAATTCTTAAA
This sequence comes from Heteromurus nitidus, assembly GCA_034687055.1. Taxonomy (NCBI): domain Eukaryota; kingdom Metazoa; phylum Arthropoda; class Collembola; order Entomobryomorpha; family Entomobryidae; genus Heteromurus; species Heteromurus nitidus. Next base: position 68,810 of record JAQFZW010000281.1, read on the forward strand.
ATAATTCTTTGGTTTGCATAAAATTGCACTAAGATTTAAATACATGGCACATCTCTTGTCTTACGATTAAATTACTGCAAAAGAAGTGACCCTGTCTGAATTTTTAATATTGACATAAATTTGTGAATTGAAGAGATAATGTCTTTCCCTACTGAATTACAATACTTAATCTTCTCTGAACACATATTAAAACGAAGAGGAAGAAACCGCCGAATGTGAAGCTAGGAAGAGACGCTCCGCAATGTGCCATCTCGAAATCCGTGTCAACTTCTCGAATATGCAACCCAGGCGAAGGGTGCACATGTGAACACATGCAGTAGCCAGCACTTGGCTCAGTTCTATTCACCGAGTTTTTGCAAACAGATCCTGGAAGACAAGGAATGAACCTGTACCCATGCACATTTTTATGGGGGAAGTGGCACTGATGACCTGGCTTGATGTAACATGAATTATTCACTTTGATCATTTCTGCCGAATCACATTGGCAAACCTTGACAGTGTGCTCAGGCTCCAGGACCTGGAGATAACAAACACTGAAATAGCCACATTGTGCATCTTGCTCACATACTTCGCCAATTGAGAGCTGAGCATCTTCGGCAATTTCCACCCACGGCAAATTGCGAACGCTGTTGGAACTGTTGTGATGCGGTGTGTTGATGATGTTGCTTCCATCGATTTCTGTTGAGGCTGTCAACGGGATTTCCGTGGCGAGAGATGCTGGGATATACACGGAAGCAGAGAGGAGGAAGGTCATTCCAATCGTAAATGTGGCAATTGCTGCCAATTCCAATTGACCACGTCGATATTTCTCTGATGATGATGTCATGTTGGTGTTCTAAAAAATATAGAATAAAAAATGCTTTGGTTCTTTTTAGCAATTTGATCACGGGTCCAATCACAAAATAACGAGTTACCAATTTGGGATCATGTAGAGCACCCGAGTGTATTTAATACTGACTGCAAGGCAAAAAATCACCGACTGGAAAGGCTGCCGCGACGAAAAAAACTTCCACAAATCATTGAGATCGAAACTATAAATCCGACCGTACGAAAACTATCGAATTATATACATCACAGGGAACACTTTGGCATGATTGTCTAGTGAATACTGTGATGGTGAGTAGTTTCCAAACCAAATGCGCTAGGAATCCTTCAAATGACCAAACTAATACACTGCGACTTCGTTCTTTCATGGTAAATGCGTTGGAGAGGAGGAGAGTCGTTGTCATTTACATTCAATTACCAAATTACTTTCGTAGAAGCTGAGAATAGAAACGAGTAGCATGCACTCACTGCGTATAGCAATTTAACATGTCATGACTCATGAAAATCCATTCCCTCGTGAGAGCAAGAAGACAACATTTCTTGAGGAAGAAATCTGATTTATATATATATATATTCTTCGGAAAAATTAAGCACCTATCTAATGCTTCTCCACAGTCTGGGTTTCTAGTGGGCACGCAAGAAAACATCCACATTTTAACTACCTGTGAATCTATAAAATACCTATGGAGTAATATATAAGTATATGTTTTCGGGTTATGGTTATGTATGTACGCCTCCAGAGTTGGAATTGGACGAGAATTGTTCCCACCGTCTTGATGATACCTAAGTTTCCTTATCATTTTAGTTTATCAGCGCAGAGCAGACGAATAGGTGCACTACACACACAGTCCACATTAACATGAATTCTTCGCATTGCTTAGATTTAGATATTGGAGATAATAATATGTATGTATGTACACACCGAGATGTGTAAAATTCCATACAGTATGATATAAATTTTCACATGCGTTTGTAATGCATGCCAACTGCCAACAGAAGCATGTTACAAGCAGCTAAACGGAAGCACAGACTATTAATGTAGTATAATATCGTTTTATATAAAACATAATTACAAACTAGGGATTCTCTGTTCACATCTCATTAAATCAAAATATCCAGGCTAACGGACATGCAAACGTGAGCTAAAAGTGAGCATTTTTATTGTCCAAGAGAAACAATTTAGCAAAATACCAATTCATGGAAGCAAGCTATGCTATATACTTATTATGCTTATACTTTGTCAGATTTGTGGCTTGAGGATGCGGATGTTTTATACTCTGCACAAATACCAATGCACTTGGGAATTGCGACAGCAATAGCAATTATGATAATGTGCACACATTTTACGTGAACGACCACATTGAATATTACGGTATTACTATATTGCAACCGTAGGATTTGTATGCGAATTGCTTTTTGGAGGTAAAGGTTAGAAAACAGTTTAGGAATAGAAAAGGAGTAGCATAGCATAACACTTCACTTAATTGGTTATGAATGGAATATGTCAGAAAAAACTCCATCATGCTCCACGTGCATATATTTATTTGGTTTTTGCTTCATGATCTGGAGGTCAAGCAGTTAACCTTTCAATGGCATAAAATTATTATCAGCTTTTGTTATTTTGCCATCTGAATAGCCTATTTCATACCTAATTGTGGGGGTATTTTGAACAAATAAAAAAATGTGGAGTACCACATTCCAAGAAAGATTATGTTGCTGTTATTAGTCATTTGTATCTATCAATTATAACTATGTAACTCCTTGATGGATGAATGTCACAGGTGTTTTCAATACATTCTTCAGAATAACGGTTAGTGACAATTTTGTAAAACTGCATGAGCATGTGTCACATTGTCACTCATTTTTACAACTTCGTCAACAATATTAGACTACGGCAATGCTGACTGTTTATATAAATGCCCCAATAAATTATTTTTGCCGTGCTATGAGCTTCCAATTTACTTTTGCTGTTCAAATCCATCAATTACTTCAAATGCACTAGTTTCATTTGCATTGATATAGTTAACTGATAAAAATTGTTCATAATCTACGAAACTACAAAAGTGCAAAATGAAAGCTACCGTTAAAATTGTGGAGAAACTCCTGGACTTTCTCATCATTCCCCTGGTTCTTTTGACGTGCTCGTATTCCGTGAACGCTGGACTTAAGCCCAGGAAATTAGGTAATTAAATTCGATGGACCATTTGGATATTTAAGTGTGTCTACTGCGACATGTTTATTACCGGCTAAAGCACACAAAAATATAATTCAAAATTATAGATATGATGAACGTCGACCCACGGAGTGTTACCGTCACAGGGTTCAGTTCTGGAGGTGCACAAGCGATGCAAATGCATTTCGTTTATTCATCACGAATTTTCGGTTCCGGGGTGTTTTCTGGGGGTATGTCCATACTCTGGATAAAAACGCTTGTTAAACTAAATAGAAAATGCTTGAAAGGAAAATTGCTAACGTTCAACTTTCAATAAAATTCAAGTACCCTACATGTATGGATTCTGGAGAAGTCGGAAGGATTTCTTTGTGAATGACATTAAAGATTTTAACATAACCGAAGCCATCCAGGCAGCGGAAACATACTCGATTATCGGATCAATAGACCCAGTGGAGAATTTCAAACGGAGTAAAGTATACGTTTATCACGGAAATAAGGACACAACTGTCGAACCAGGTAAAAACGAAGAAAAGGTTTCACTTGGAGCATATGTGAACTAGGATTCTTTAAAATTTTTACAAAACAAAGCTTAAACTTAAATTTGTAGGAAGTGGGGATGCGATAGAAAAGATTTATCAACATTTTGGTCCAGACATGCACTGCCACATAAATCAACTGGATGGTGAACACGGAATGGTTGATATATACTAAAACTATTGTTTACGGATAACTACGAAGATAATCTACATTTATATCCTTTCTGGAATGAGCCGAAATCAAATGTACAAAACATATATATTTTCATTTTTATATGAACAGCCTACAGAAAATTACGGCGGACCATGTTCACGCTTAAACTTAAACAACTACTTGGTAAACGATTGCAAGTACAGTGGAGTATTCGAAATGTACAACCACCTGTATGGAGGGAATCTTACAAAACCACTGCTTGGAAGTGTTGGAACTGTCCCACTCAAGGGGGATTTTTACGTGTTCGACCAAGCAGAATTTTACGAACACTCAAAACCAGCGAGTATGGATAAAGTCGGTTTCGTCTATGTACCGTCGGATTGCGCAACGAAAACCTGCCGTCTCAGTTTTGTCTTTCATGGCTGCCTTCAGAACAGGTAATTTTCCAGTACACTAACTGAGCAAATTCCAAACTTATAATTAAGTTTTTTTGAGGAAAAAATTTATTGGTAGGAAAATTACTGTATGGATAATATAATTATAGTATTCGGTGTAATTGCTTGTTAGGCAATACTTTGGAGATAAATTCCCAAAAACTACTGGCTATCTGGAAGTTGCAGAACTCAACAATATTATTCAGATTTATCCTCAGACCATAAGATCCACATCAAATCCTAGGAATCCATCGGGTTTGTGAAAAATACACATTTGCACCTCTTACACTAGCCTGGCCAATGGTTTGCAGTAAAAGATGTAAAGATGAGCTGGTGTACTGAATGATAACCATGTTGTGCACTTTTCAGGATGCTGGGACTGGATGGGTTTTACGAACAAAGATTATCGTACATTTCCACTATTTAAACTAATAATATCGTCTTACTTTACTTGATTTACAATACTTCATGAATTTGTATATGATTGGTTTAAAATTTGTAAATTTTTCTCTCCTACAGCGACTCGGTTCGGATTGCAGAATGCTGCTGTTAACAGAATGCTTGATAGAGTTATATATGGACTTTAAATTTTGGAATATCAACTCGTCCTCTCCTCTTGTAACAAAACGTGTTACATTAAAAATTATTAAACTATAGCTAAAACACCTTTTCGTTTGACTGCTTATACTACATACTTGTATCTCCTGGATGAATCATCCAGAACTATGGAATTATGGAAAATTCACTGAACACATGTTTCATTGTCAACTCTGTTTGACCATAAGTTGCTGTTGCTGCAAGATAAAGACAGGCAACTAGTATATAATAATGAAAGAAAATTGAATACGAAGTTTCGGCATAAATGGGGCAAAACTCCAAATCCAGAAATCCGTACTTCCGCCATGCTACTTTTCTTTCGAAGTAGTCGTGGTAGTGACGAATTGCCTGTCTGCATATTTGGCATTTTTGATACGTCTTCAGCCATTCCGATTTCGGAAATCAGGAAAATAAGAAAAATACATAGAAATAAATTGATTTCCAGGGGCGTTTTTTACCGTCAATACTCATCGTCAGAGATTTTTGTAGGGTTGGCAAAAGAATTCATCGGAGGGGCTGACACTGACGACGAGCGAGTTCCGAATATAGTTATTTTCTTTACACATTACGCCAACAGTTTAATTCCGTTCCTACTCAAGTAATTCACGTGGCACGATGGAAAATGAAGACAATGACGCGAATCGTAAAACATTTAAGATATGGTTCATAGTTGCTGCTGTGTCTGGAGGCTTGTTTGCCTTGTTTATGATAATTTGGGTGTTTATCACTGGTGGATTGACTTGGGGAACGAATAAATTGACAGAAATCAATATTCACGTCCTTTTTCTGCCCCTGTTCATGATAATCTTACAAGGATTCGGTAAGCTTGTTTGTATTACAGTTTGCATATAAAATTTTTCTTATCAATGATATGCTCCTACCATATTACTTGGGTTCAGTGGATGGAGACAACTTGTTTGCTAAAATTATATATTTGCAGGAGCTCTCATGTTTCGAACCTTGCCCGCGACTCCTAAACCCAAGGTGAAACTGATTCACGCTGGCATGCAAGCAGTAGCGTTACTTGGAGTTACAATTGGGGCAGTGTATGTCTTCCACATTTCCTCGAAACCGGAATAATGTTTGGAAACTATTTCCATGTTAGATTAACCACTATGTCTAATGTCTAACATAAAATGCAGGAGTTCTTTTCGAGCCCACTCGATTGCTGAAGCACCCCACTTTTTCTCATTGCACAGTTGGATTGGGGCAATTTCAATACTTGGATTTTATGCTCAGGTATTACAAACTCCTAATTCTTACATATTACATTTTCCATAAGTTGAAGTCACATAAACTCGTATAATAATTGTTGTGTCAGTGTTTTGGAGGAATCGCATCATTTTTCTCCTTTTCCGCTATTCCATACCACAAAATCAGTGGCCCTCTCATTTTTCTTATCGCCTGCTTAGCGTGTTTAACTGGAATTACACAGAAGGCAATTTGGACACTTAAGTAAAACTTTCCGAATGCCTTCATTACCATTATCGAGAGTTACAATTGATACGATGATGTTGAATGCATTGGTTATTATAATGGGCCGGGAGATAACTGCAACTAGATAACTACAATCTGATATTTAATTTCTTGAAAGGGCGAATTATCCTGAACGCTCCGGAGGAGCATTTGACATTAACTTTGCAGGCATGTCTTTCGTCGTCTTCTTCGTGGCAGTATTAATTTTGCTCGTGGAACCTCGTTTTCGACGAACATCACCACCCGAAGGACAAGCTATTCATCCTGGTCCTAGGCCTGATCCAGCTTAGCACACGCCTGCTGAACCTACATGTGGAACGAGAAAATCTCAAGATTCTCGACCTTCTAAATCAGATAATTCTAATCCGCAGTTTGTTAGTTAGTGCTATTCTGTACATTTCCGTATTTATCATGTATTGCCTCATTTCATTCAAACTGATACGCATTTCTAGAATTGATTTCCACCATGTAATAAATTTATCCCATTCCGTACTGCAATTCAGGATCAGACCTATATATGCATATATACTTACCATGAATCTTAAGCAATGCATTGACTGCACGAACTAGGTTGCTTGATGTCGGACTCCAGAGCTGTCGGGCTGCTTAGAAGGTTAGAACTTCGCTATTACAGATAATCATTGGTTCTCAAAAGTCGATGTGGCTTGTGTTTGCATAAGGGGTTTATAAATCAAATCAGCGTATAATAATAGACAGGTTGAGACGATTCTACTGTAGAAAAGTATTGTGACTGTGGCCCGCTATAAGCACAATACGCGTATTGT